>ULGT01000008.1:612141-701025 GCA_900519025.1 Yarrowia porcina | reverse complement strand
GTGTATCGGCTCACTTCATAATCATACTGTTGTAGTGCGATGTGTGAAATGTTGTTTCCTCTGAAATCAAATAGGGCTCTCATAGGAGCTGATCTATCAACATCTCGCCACTGATCGTATTTCTCTGTTGGTTTAAGTAATCTTTTTCCTCTTCTTATCACTCCAACTTCACCTTCTTGTTCTCTATCCACTTCTTCGTGGATCACAGTGCTGGGAGTTGCTTCTTGTGCCTCAACCACATCGTTTGCTGTTGTAACTATGCTGTCCAATAACACATGAGGATCAGGAGATGTAACTTGCTCAAGTTCACCTTCGTTGTCTTGATTTGGAATTGTATCGTCATTTGTTTCTTGCTCTGTAGCATTCTCTGAGATATGGTCTGAGGCCATTTCTATCTCATGCTCCTCGGCATTGTCAATTGTATCTGTGTTATCGGTGATGGCATCTTCAGGATGTATCACTGTCGCTGAAACGTCGACAGGCCCTTCGTCAATGTCCATATCAACATCTTGATTCTCTGAATCCGGCTCGATCGAGCTATCGGAATTAGTGGTGGTCACGTGATCCGAGTCTTTCTCCCCCTGTTCGAGCCGCTCTACCTCTGATACCGGCGTCATTGAAGATCCGACGGATGGATGTTGCTGTGTCTCGGCAGGGCCCGACCTCTCCTCGTGCGCAGGGCATCGTGCAGACTGTGTATCCTCTGTAGTCTGGGGAGGTCGTACCATGGATGGCTGATGGGAGTCGTCGGTCATGTCAGTCGATTGGTCAGTCCCGGCTGTCAACGGTGGGTTCATGACGCCCGTGTCAGCAGCTGGTTTGACTGTATCAGTGATGGTAACACCCTCGTTGAGCTGTATCTTCTTTTGTTTTCTCTTTCTCTTGGGTCTGTTGAGCGGTGTACCGACGGCGATTGGCGCTGGCGCTGAGGCGAAGCCCGAAAAACTGATCTCCTTTTCAGGAGCCGACTGGAGTGCTGATTCTGCCGACGTGAAAATCATGTCAGCAAATGCCGTGTTCTTGAAATATTCTGGAGGAGTTCTGAGGTGCTCTGGAATACTTTTCCAAAGTGTAGAAGGTTCCAGTGATGGCACCACGTGTGAAACTTCCTTGACCGTCCAGTTTTCAGTGGAAATGACATAGCTGTGACGCATATTGTCTGTAGGCCCGAGGTAAATCATCTTCTCGGCAGTAGCGTCATGCTTGTTTCTGGATGCAGGGTCACCGATCTTCAAGGGGATGTGTACATACACGTCTGAACCCCATTCCAATAGTGCCTTTGGTTTCTTTCCTGTAATGGCTTCAAAGGCCGTCTTCTCTACACCTTCGTGGGTGACAATCTTGGTGATGTTGTATTGGTGACCAGCATATGATGCCGCGTGGTCCCAGAATCGACCAAGTGTAGGCTTATCCAGTACCTCCGTCCTGACAGAGCTTCTGGTTGTTCTGTTCATTCTCTCGGCTCCCCCGTTTCTCACGGAAGAGTGGGCTCCTGTAGTCAAGTGAGCAATGTTCTTATCTTCAAGTAATTCAGCAAATGTGCCCTTGTATTCGCTACCTTCATCAGTAAGGATGGCTGTAGGGGCAGTCTTCTCATGGATCGAATTAATTCCTAGCCATTGCATGTATCTGTTCATGGCTTTACGAATCGAATCCGGCTCCTTTGATGGTATAGGAGAAATGTATGTTGCCTTTGTAAATGTATCTGTAAATGTTACAAAACTGTTGTTGTTTGCACTAGACCGTGGGAAAGGACCACATAGGTCAGACGTGACTCGTTGTAGTCTGTAAGAGGCACTTGTTTCTTTGGCTCTCACTTTTGTAACTTTGCCAGTCTGTTTGTCAATCTTGTTATCCAAAATGTGCACGTATTGTGTTCTGATTCTCTTTTTCGTCTGGTTGACAGTTTTTCCGTAAATGCAGGCGTGGCAGACTTCTTGCTGACCTGTCAGCTTGGGAGGCAAGCCTTCAATAAAGTCTTTCTTGCCGCTGGTGTAAAATGATCTCAATTTGTCAAATGGAATATGGCCCAGGCGTCTGTGAACATAGTTGATGTCAGACAGTAAATCTCTGGGTGTGGTCTTGGAAAGGTGGTACATCTCTCTGTGTTTGAAAATTCTATCGTCGTCGAAGTTCATCTTTGATAAGTTAACAGTGTGGTCTGGATCCGCATATGAAGGGATCAGGACGAATGTCAACGATTCATTTCTCACCTGTGTCTGAAATTCGCGCGGGTGTAGTTTTGTCCCGGCTGCAACGTACTGTTGCTGCTTATTCAGCGTGGTGTCAAGGTCATTGTAAGGTCTTGTAAGTGTAAACATTGGGTTGATAATATTGTGATTCTTGTCAATAGTGGGTAAGATGTGGACGTCATGAATATACTGTCCATTGCCCAGTGGCAGGTCACCAGTTTCATATGCAACGTGTGTTGTGCTCCCAAAAGTAAAGTGAGCTTGTGCAGGTTTGTGGTTGACCAACATTTTTCTTAATGATGTAACGCCGGATACTCCTTCACAACCAGAGTCCATCAGCCAAGGAACTAAATTCCCTCTGGCCTTCTGGGCTTGAATGTGACTCACTTGGAATACCGGTCCCTGAGACCGTTGCTTACTAACATCCACGCCATCAGCATGGATCCGTTCCGAAACAATCTCATCAGACTGCAACGACTCTCTACTCGAATCCAATACTCCCCCATCGCTGGAGTTTCTCAGTACCCTTGTCAAGAACCCCATGTAGGTCTGATTGTCATGATCTTCAATGTCTTTTTCTTGTGTAATGTCACTGTCTTCTTCTGTATGGGCACGGCCCTTATCTTTCTTGTTTCTCTCAACTGGTATGTAATGCAACCTACCGGATTCGTCGTCAAAGCTGTTGCCAGCCGTCAACGTAACCCCATCAGAAGCATCACTCTCGGGGTGCTTAGTAATCGACTTGTCATCAGTTGTATGGCGGTTATCCAGTGGTCTACTCGAGACTTCGTCAAGACAAAGATCCCTTTCAATCCCACCAGATGAGGCGCTGAGACCCTTCTGTGGAGTCTTTGTATCTGTATCGGTATCTGTACCTGATCTACACTGCTTCATTTCAATCAAATCATAATGTTCATTCAAGTAACTGGAGCAAGTAGATCGCTCATCTCATTTTCGAGAGTCTTCCTTGTCCTGGCCATCATTAGAGGCATTTTTCTCGGACTTGTCATCGTCTCTGTTTCTCTGGCCATACTGATGGTCCTCACGGAAATGTCCGTTTTCTCTGTAACCGCCTCGGGGGGCGTATCCATTATCATATCCGCCTCGAGAGTATCGACCACGACCACGTCCTCTAAAGCCTCCTCGGCCTCGATATCCGTAGTTGTTGTCGTAGTAACCTCGGGGGGCATTCTGTCCATGGGATAATCTCTCCATAATCTTTCTTCCAATAGATCCGTTGGCAATGGCCGCTCTAGCAGCTGATTCACTGTTGTAGCCAAGGATATTCGCCAGCTTACACTCGGGGAAAGCGTGGTGATAATTCTCAGCATGGTAACTTCGCCCAAGGACTGACACACATAGAGCACACATATCGTCGTATGCTTCAAGTAGCCATCCGAGGGTGATTTCTTTGGCGTCACCTACGTCCTCGAATGAGGAGACGTGGGAATGGTTTTCTCTAACAAATTCTTTGACTCTATCGAGGGTAGCTTGTCGACTCTGAGATCTTGTTTTGTCAGACTTCTTATCCGTCTTCTGCTTCTTAGGGCCGTTGTTGGTGGCGTGAAAAATACCAAAAGCATCCTCTTCCTTTTCATCCTTAGATTTATCTTTATCGGCGGCTCTTTTCTTCTCCGCGGTCTTGCTTGTCGATGCCAATTCGTCTTTCGCCTTGATCGACACAGGGTCATGGATAGCAAGCCATTTGTGGCACTCCTGCAAGAAAGAGTGTACAGAATCATAATCATCAATTGGTTTCATTCGTAGAGCATTCCTCAATTGGTCTGCTTGTTCAACATTGGCGGCCCAACAGTTGTGTGTTCGAGTGAAGAAGTCATCATCACACTCATCCATTGAGGCGTCATGTAGGTATCCAGTAATCTTTCTGAGCCATTCAAAGAACTCCTTGTTTTTCTCTTTCGTAGCGTTCACCTTGTATTGAATTCTTGTCAGGAAGAGATTCAATCGGGCTTCAGGCTTGGGTTGAGTGTCATCTTTCTTAAGTGAGTAAAGCGTTTTGAACAAAGAGGCAAGACAGAAGTCGGGTGTAGGATCAATGTCCTCCTTGAGACTAGCCAAGCCAGCAATGTACTTGAGATCAGGAGCAAGGGCTCTCATAATTGCAGTAAAGACTGCCTTTTGAACTTGCGCCACCGTAAGGTGCACATCTGGGTCTGCATCAGGGCAAATACTTCCGTCAGCGGAATCCATGTAATCAACTAGCTCTCTGGCTGTTTTAAAAGTATCCCAAAATTTGGCCTTGTTAAGACAAGTCAGTCGTTTCTCGCCAAAATGGGCAATGGCTCGGTTAATCTTTTCTTCGTTATAAGCTCGAAACTTGAGCATCAGTTCAATAGCAGGAATTTTCTTTCATAGTTCGTCCAGGTTCATATGGAGAGTCTTGTAATGTTGATGGGTGTTCGCATTGTTGTCCACAATGTCGTAAATTCGAGCAGCAAATTTTTGGTTCACTAGCTGCTTCATCGTTCGCTGATCAGTGGCCACGGGCACACTTTTCTTCGTAGATACTTCTAGTAGCAGTGTCTGGGCACAGACTTCAAATCCTTGAGGTTGTCAAAGGCCCAGGCAGCAATAATGGCCTCGTTGATGAGGTCACTCTTCTTGTCGGTCGAAGAGCTTCATTCGGTCTTTAATCTGTCGGTAGGCGAACTTTGGACATCTTGTTCAGTTCGTTGGCGTTGGGGCTGGACATTGTCGGTTGGTCGAAAGCGATGAGTTTTTAGGCGTAGTTCGTGGTGCTGAGACTCTTAATCTGCTGTAGGTCTAGTCGTCTATGCTACGATATACACACTATAGGACGTAACTCCAAGTGATGATACCGTGATAATCGATCTGTTGATTAACTTGATATCATCCCCTTGGGATATATTAACACGTACATGCTGTCACAACCCTAACCGCGTGTATAAAACACTTTCATTGGCTGGATTGGATACTCCTAATTGGGACGTAGGGTTAGGTCTTCTTAGCCGTAACCTCCAATCTTACAACATAAAAGTAGTACCGGTACCGTTAGATTCTTTGGACTCGTCCCATTACGAATCCGCTATTCATTTCCTGTTTTGACCAATGTTAAGCCTTTTTATCCCCAATTCAAACTCCTAATATCCAAGATCACCCTTAGTTTGGACTTTTTGAGAAATTTATTCTTTTTCTCAAATCTCAACTTTTGAGAAACCACCCTCAAAAAAATAAAGGCCAAAAACAGCCCTACAGCAGCACAACACATCACTACAGTGGGTAATAGTAGAGGTAGAGCTGAGATGACTAGTCCATTGTGTTCCCTGGACTCTCACGAGTATTTTGGTATTATAATATTGCCATATTTGTTACTATTTCGCTCTGTAGACTCTCTGAAGTGCACCTTCCTCATGGTCATATTGTCCGTTTTTGTCTATTCTGCCCTTACCATAGTCCACACATTTTGGTGGTCTCTGAAACCTGACTAAGGTCTAGTAGTTTGTAAAGGAATAGTAAGACGGCTGGATATCCCAAGGGAAACTGATCACTTTTTCTACTCTCGACTACCAGTATCCTTATAGGAATGAGAACCATTTAAATAGTCAATTAGAAGCATTAAAACAGAAGAAATGGAAAAAATTGCTAAAAATTCTGATAAAATCAACATAAACCAAGAATGTCAATCTGAGGCAGAATAATTGCTTTAAACTGGAAACAGAAGTCGTTCTCTTTCATCTCTGAAGTCTCTACGAGATCTGAAGTCTCTGAAGTCTCTACGAGATCTGAAGTCTCTGAAGTCTCTACGAGATCTGAAGTCTCTGAAGTCTCTACGAGATCTGAAGTCTCTGAAGTCTCTACGAGATCTGAAGTCTCTGAAGTCTCTACGAGATCTGAAGTCTCTGAAGTCTCTACGAGATCTGAAGTCTCTGAAGTCTCTACGAGATCTGAAGTCTCTGAAGTCTCTACGAGATCAAGGCTGCTACGCATCCTTGCTATCCATTCATAATCTTAAATATACTCTATATCAATACATGAGTCTCCACTTAGACACCGTGGCCGGGTCGAGTGTTGACGTCAATGGGGTCAAAAGCTCGCTGGATAGGAGACTTGACGGTCTGGCCCTTGTAGTAGTTAATGGTGGCCTCGGCTCGCTTGGCAACACCCTCGGCGTTGAACTCAAAGGCGTCGTAGACCTGCTGGAAGGGAGCAGAAGCTCCGAATCGGTCCAGACCAAACTGCTGGTGGGAGTATCGAGACCAGCCAAAGTCGGAGTAGACCTCGACGGACAGCATGGGGATGCCGTCGGGGAAAACAGACTTTCGGTACTCGAGAGACTGCTGCTCAAAGGTGAACCAGTCGGGCAGAGAAATAACACCGGCGGTGATACCCTTCTCCTTGAGAACCTTGGCGGCAGCCACACAGATGGCAACCTCGGATCCGGTGGAGACCAGGTAGATGTCGCCCTTGTCCTCGGAGATGAGCTGGTATCCTCCCTTGACGGCCTTCTCGATGGAAGAGCCCTCGAGCTGGGGCAGGTTCTGTCGGGTCAGAGACAGAACGGAAGGAGTGTGGTAGTTGGTGATGGCCTTGAGGTAGGCGGCGGAGCACTCGTTTCCGTCAGCAGGTCGCCACACAGACAGGTTGGGGGTGGCTCGGAGCCAGGCAACAGTCTCAATGGGCTGATGGGTAGGACCGTCCTCACCAAGACCAATGGAGTCGTGGGTAGCGACCCAGATGACGTGGTGGCCAGACAGAGCAGACAGTCGGACGGCTCCAGCGGCGTAGGAGACAAAGTTGAGGAAGGTTCCTCCGTAGGGGATGATACCTCCGTAGGCGTTGAGACCGTTCATGATGGCGCCCATACCGTGCTCTCGGACACCGTATCGGATGTATCGGCCAGAGTAGTCACCAAGACCGGTGGAGGGAGGCTGGAAGTCAACAGCGTCCTTCCATCGGGTCAGGTTGGAGCCGGTCAGATCGGCGGAACCACCGAGCAGCTCGGGAAGAACCTCGTGGATCTTGGTGAGCACAATCTCGGACAGCTTTCGGGAAGCAACGGGGGCGTCGGAGGGGGTGTAGGTGGGCAGAGCCTTCTCCCAGCCCTCGGGCAGCTCTCGCTTGAACCGTCGGACAACCTCGGAGTGCTCCTTGGGGTACTCCTGGGCGTACTTGGCAAAGAGCTCGTTCCACTCCTTCTCGGCGTTGGCTCCTCGGTCAATGGTCTTGGCGTAGAGGTCGGTGGTGACCTGGGGGACGGCAAAGGACTCCTCGGGGTTGAAGCCAACCTTCTCCTTGAACTGCTTGATATCATCAGGCTTGAGAGGAGAGCCGTGGACACCGTGGGTGCCCTGCTGCAGAGAGCCGTAACCAATGGTGGTGGTGAGTCGGATACAAGTGGGCTTGTTCTTGGACTTCTTGGCCTGCTCAATGGCAGCAGCCATGCCGGCCAGATCGTTGTTTCCGTCCTTGACCCAGATGACCTCCCATCCGTAGGCCTCGAGTCGCTGGGTCACGTCCTCGGTGAAGGCCACGTTGGTGTCTCCGTCAATGGAAATGTGGTTATCATCGTAGAAGGTGATGAGGTTTCCGAGCTGGAGGTGGCCAGCAAGGGACATGGCCTCGGAGGCAACACCCTCCATCATGCAACCATCTCCAAAGATGCAGTAGATGTAGTTGTCAATGATGTCAAAGCCGGGCTTGTTGTAGGTGGCAGCAAGGTGGGCCTGGGCAACGGCCAGACCAACAGCGTTGGAAACACCCTGTCCAAGAGGACCGGTGGTGACCTCGATTCCGGGAGTCTCGGCCTCGGGGTGGCCGGGGGTCTTGGAGTTGAGCTGTCGGAAGTTCTTGAGATCATCGGTGGTAATGTCGTAGCCAAACAGATGCAGCAGGGCGTAGTGCAGCATGCAGGCGTGGCCGTTGGAGAGCACGAATCGATCTCGGTTGATCCACTCGGGGTTGGTGGGGTTGAAGTTCATGTAGTAGTTCCACAGAACGTGGGCCACGGGAGCCAGACCCATGGGGGCACCGGGATGACCAGAGTTGGCCTTGGCCACAGCATCAATCTGGGTTAGTTGGGGAAAAAAAAAAAAAAAAAAACGTTCCAGTTTTCACATTTGAAGGTTCACGTTGTTCACATGCTATGACTCAGCGCTGGCCAAAAAAGCATGAACCAATGCAGCTGCACACAACAAGGCGATCAATCATTGGTTGTGGAGTGCAGAAATAAAGAAACCAGACTGCACACAACATGATCCAGGTCACAAAAGACACAAATCCACACTCGAAAATCATGTCCACACCAAACTTGAAATCAATTGCCTGATTGAATTGTTCATTGATCACGCTCAATTGACGGCCAATTGATTGATTAGTTGCCTCCTCCTTCTTATCTACTCACAGCCAAGGTTCGGATGGTGTTGATGGCGGTGTCGTCAGTCTTTGTAAATTGGGGAGCCATTTTGAAAGATGGTGGTCTAGCAAGCGTGCCCAAGGGTATATATAGCGGCAGACCCAAAGTTTTCCTAGCTCTTCCATCCGGTTCAATCCCACACCTTGTTTCCCAGGGTAACTTTCCCCATTGAGAAACTTTGAGGCTTATACGTTGCAAGCTTTTCGCAACCTCAGACCAGAGAAGGACTACAACCAAGTGACATTGATGATACGTCGTGGAGGGCAAGAGAGAGTGAGGGAATACGGTGGTATGAGGCAATTGAGGGGGAAGCAGCTTAGTCAGCCTGTTTTGACCGTTATTTTTTGCCCCAAAATACTCCCCCCCAACTTTCCACTAAGGTTGCTGATGCCTTATCGTGTCAGCGACATCGGGAGTGGTAAGAGCTGACTGAGAGGAGAAAGGTGGAAGATGGAACACAAGGATCTGATTATGTCATCAAATGCTGTCAAAAACGTCTCACGACGTCTCACACCGCTTGAATCCATCTTTCACCGTTTTTTCCACCCTTTCCCCCGTTCAATTCGGTTACTTCTGTTACTCTTCCACTCCTTAGTCTCCCAGTTCCTCCCTACGTATTCCCTCACCCACCTTGCACCTGTCCCGTCCCCTGACGTCAGCAAAGTTTTGATGGAGATCGTTTGCAGAATTGCGCGCGAACGTGAGGGAGGGAGTGACAAGCGTGGAACTGCAGAAAAATGTGTTTTTTTGTCGCAAATTTTACAAAAAAATTGCGCTCCTTTTTCCTCAATGTTTTTCTCACCCTCTCCTCCTCCAATTCAACATCTCTGCTCAACGTCCCAACACTAATTTTCAGTCTAGACCATGATTAGTCAAGAACCGTTGGGAGACAGAAGAGGAAAGAGGCAGGTGGTTACAGATCAGGACACGTCACGGAAAGAAGAAGTCAGGTGATTAAACAATTGAACAGCTTAGTAAGCAGACCCATATCTTCGAAACCAGGATTTCATCACAATTCGAACAATACCAACCACCCCTTCTCTACTCCCTATTCCTCACTCCTCCTCGGCTGACAAAAATGAACGTCGCTTTTTGGCCAATGCAAGATTGTTCCGACTGCAGGTTTATCCGTGATGACGTCATGCTCGATTTCATGTGCGTGCTGAACAACCACCCGTGTCTGGATGAGCGTGTAGAGCTATGGAGGAGTGCGATAGGTACTGTAGTTCTGCTGGTACTGTGGTAAGGTCTCCACTTATGATATACTGTTATTCTTAGATAGACTATTTCACTCTTTCCCCTGCTCTTGATGAAGACTGATGAACGAAGAAGGACCAGTTAACACGTCTAAAAACATAGGAAGACCATATCCGAAGAGAGACACTTGTTCCTCCAACTGTATTCATATCCTTCCTTCTTTTCCTCCTTCTCATGCATCCACATAGCAACCGTATATCCACCGCCTTTAGGTTCTCGGATCCAACGGATTGATAGAAAGGGAGAGTGAAGCTCGAGAGAGAGAACTGGTGAGGTAAAGGTGAGACCAAAACTCGATTCAGAAGTGAGAAGTTAACAGAATTCCTGGTCGACAATTATTTCAGCAATGAACGAGTACATACTCTGTACACTTATTTAACCCTTCTAGTAGCTCGGTTACGTCACCATCATCCGTCTCGGTTGGTTCTCCCTCCTCAATGCAGGGTCTGACTGCTTTGTCTTCCTCTTCCACTCTTTCTATACGCTGTCCTTTCTTTAGAGTAGCTCCGTTGTATCAGATCAGACTCTAGAAAGGGAGGACGAGACTATCATAATTAAGTCTGCTAAATCAGCTCATTCGATCAAATGAGACATGATCGAGGAGTACACGTGAATTGAAGAGCCTTCCACTCTATGAAGTTATCTAGAAGATCTGGCCAAACGACCCAATCCGTCTTCTCTTATGTCCACTCATAGCCTCATACCTGTATTCCGCTCTATGATGTCATCTTACTTGAGATTGTCTGCTTCTGCTATACAATCACCCTATTCCTCCACTCCCATTACACCCACTCTTCACCTCTCCTCCACCTTGCGTTATCGTAGATCTTGCTGCAAAGTAATAACTTGCTTCTATAGCATCTGCTTACACCGCCCACCACTCTTATTCATATTCATTCATGCTATATCATACACACTAATGCATATGTTCGTTCTTTTCGGTAAACGTCCATCCTCCAAACTGCTTCTGAACACTTTCGCTGAGATAGTCGTTGGCCACCGAGTCGCTGGGCACCTCGCTGGTGAACTCGCGGTCAAAGTTGCTCGTGTCCGTGGCAGACCGCACGCTGGGCTTGAACGGCGCAGTGTACTTTTTCGCCATGAGCCGCTTCCAGTCAATCTCGTTGAAGAAGGGATGCGCCTTGATTTCGGCCGCGCCATTGACTCCCAGCCGCTTCTTGGGGTCTCTATTGAGCAGACCAGTTAGAATGCTTCGGGCCTCCCGGTCCATGTCATCGGGGAACCGCAGGGGGTCGTTGAGAATTCGCTGGTACATTTCGTTGGTGTTTTCCGAGTAGAACGGAGGCAGGCCCGTCAGCATTTCGTAGAGCAGCACTCCCAGAGTCCACCAGTCGACCGTCTTGGTGTATCCGTGGCCCAGCAGAATCTCGGGACTGAGATACTCGGGCGTGCCGCAAAAGGTGTTTGTCTTTTCTTGGCCCTCCATGTTGAGCTTGCACAGGCCAAAGTCGCACAGCGCAATGTGGCCCACGTAGTCGAGCAGAATGTTTTCGGGCTTGAGGTCCCGGTAGATGACGTTGTACTCATGCAGACACTCGAGCGCACACAGCAGCTCGGCCGTGTAGAAGCGGCTTCGGTTCAGATCAAACACCTTTTCGTTTTGCAGGTGGTGGAACAGCTCGCCGCCGTTGACAAATGCCAGCACCAGATACAGCTTGTCTGGGTTTTGGAACGAAAACTTGAGCGGCACAATGAACGGGTTGTCAATCTGCGCCAGCACCGTCCGCTCCGCCAGCGTGTGCGTCACCTCGGACCGCGACACGATCCGCGCCTTTCGGATCGTCTTTATCGCGTAAATCTGTTGCGTGTCCTTCTTGCGCACCTGCATCACCTTGCCAAACGAGCCCTTGCCAATCACCTTGAGCAGCTCAAAGTCCTTCATCGACAGCGGCTCGTTGCGGGTCGGCTTGTAGTCCAGCTTGAGGTGGATCTGGCCCGTACCGGACGACAGGGCCTGGTAGCCGTCGAACGACGACGTGGGCGTGAAGTTGGGGGTCAGTTTGACCGAGCCCAGGAAAATGTCAATGTATTTGGGCGTGGACGACGACTTTTTCGACGACGAGTTGACGCTGCTCATGCTGCCGTTGCCGCCAATGCTGCTGCTGAGCCCCAGCCCTTCCATTTCGCTGGGCTTGACCAGACCGGCGCTCAGCTTGGCGTACAGGTTGATGCTGAGCGGCTCTGGACGCGAAACGTCAAACGACGACTGCGCCTTCCAGATGGGGTTCTCCAGGGTTCCGCCCGTGGCCTCCAGAACCAGCTGGGTCTTGTCAAACTCGAGCACCAGGTAGACCGGGGGAGGGGTCATTCTTCGGGCCGACGACATTGTGTTGGAGTCCTTGACCAGCTGTTTTTCGGGCGCAAACAGGCTTGCGTACTTGGCATAGCTGGGGGGGAGCGACAAGCCCTTGGTTTCGACAATGTTGACCGTCAGCAGTCCGGGCTTGAAGGAGTGTGACAGGTGGGGGGCCGGAGGAGCGGCTGGGGGAGGACATGAGGTCGAAGTAGCCGCGGAGGAGGCCGTTTCTCGCGAGTCTCGTGAGTCGCGGGGCGTGTAGCTGTGTGTGGACTCTCGGGACCACTCGCCGCTGGGCGCCTTGCTGCTGGAGGACGATGTGGGGGTGAGCTTGTCGTAGCTGCCTGGGGCGTTGGTGGACACGGACGGTAAGCTGAGGGTGTCTCGTTTGGGGTTAGTGGGGGAGTCCTTTATGGTGGCCGTGGAGTTGGACGACGGCCGCGACGAGAAGGCGGAGAGATGTCCTTCTTTGATTTCTGCGTTAGTATGAGAATAAAAGACTGGTGTAGAGCAGGGTGGAACGGCATTGTAATAAGAAATGGGTAATAGAGAGATGGAGTAATAATGATGGTATAATAATGGGCTGGAGCATTAATGACATGGTGTAAGGGAGTTGAACACCAGTATACCTCATGTACAGCCTCCGAACTCCTCCTCTCAGTCGTGTGACTGGCTGTACAACATGAAACACGGTGGATGTAGTGAGGAGGGGAGGTGGAGAGGAGACAAATGAGATTTGACATGTAGGAGTCGTAGCAGCGTGTCGTCAGTGCCGTCGTACCATTGCGTCGCCGTCGTTTGTGTCGTTAACACTTCTTTATCACATCGTTCACTCCTCCATCTCGTTCCACCTTGCCTCAACTCTCCTCACCCTGTACCCCCACACCCCCTGATCCAATCAGTGTGGGGAGCCGATAAGCGGACGAAAATGCTCGTTGGACGCGGCTCTTCCTCCTCATGACCTTCTCCTGGCACACTCACTTTTCCACGTCGACATTGCGGGGCGTGTCTGGTCGTCTATCGGAGTGTTGGTGAGCTAGTTTAGTCCACGTTTAACTAACGTGTTGCAGAGTCAAGTCAGCTGCGGAAACCATGCTGCAGCAACTCGGCCGGTAATACGTAATACTTTCTCTCACGCAACACAACGTGTCAGCAGGTGCAGGAGGCTGCAGGAGCTGGGACTTGAGGCCAAGGGGAGATGGCTAATGCCTCACTGGGCTATCTGGAAATAGACTGACAGGCACGTGATCCGCAGGGGGTTCACGTGCCCGAGCGTACAAGCACATACCAGTATCTCGAAGAGATGCTGGGTGCTTGTATGTGAGCTATCAGTAGTAATTATGACGTAACTATTCGTAGTTCAATATCATCGGTGTGTTCCACTACATTTTTCTATAGCTATAATTCTGGTTACGGTATTTTCCTGCTTGTCCTTCTCTATTCACGAATAAGTGGGAGTTATGACTTCTGACTATGAGTTACGGTTACGGACTTGAGCTACGGACTTGTCTTTTTATAAGCCAGATTGTAAGTTTTCATATTGGCTTGGCAGGATGACGTCGAAGAGAGAAGAGAAGAGAGGAGGGATAAAAAGAGAAGTGTCTCTGATTTATTATGATGATTAAATGGAAAGATGGGGTACAGTAGGAAAATAGAGAGACGCGTAAATAAATGTGCCTGGAACATGGCAGATGAGATACAAGAGCTATCTAAGGTAGTCCTTCTTATATAGTCCACTCTTAGACTTGACTAGTCCGATACAAGTGGACGCCTCATACAAGGTCAAGCAAGGTCAAGTGCTGTTCAACTGAAGATGTATAATTAGGTCAATGTTTTTTGCTGTTTTTCGCGGTTTTTGCTGTTTCGCGATTTTTGCTGTTGCTGTTGTTTTTTTCTGTTGTTTTTTCGTCTCATCAACGTCAATGGCATTGTTTTCGTGTTTTCTTGCTTTCTTGTTGCTTTCATGTTGCCATTGTTGTGGCCTTGTTATGGCCTTGTTGTGGACCCCCATTGTCCAAACCGTGATCATGGTGTTTATTTCCATGTTTTTATACATCTTAATTCGGCCCAGGATGCATACAGAGGTGGTGGATGAGAGAGAAATGGTGGACGACAAATGGTGGAATAAAAGCACAGAAAATCACGAAAAACACCAAAAAACGAAAACACGTCATTTCCACGCTTAACACCTCGTCCACCACCCCTACACATTCCCAATTAGCCCGATTACCAGCACCTGTAGTTCTCCATTCGTTGCACTCCCTCCAGTCTAGCCCTCCAGCCTGAACCCTTGCATAGTCTCAGATAGACTGGGCTTCATATTAACGGCTACTGTCTAGCCGATATTTTCGCACTGTAAAACAGAGAGATGAATACCTTGACTGTAGAGCAGAAATTATGAACAGATTAAAGCATCGTCAAATTGCACACTGTACACACTCCTCAACCACCTCACCTCCTCACCTTCACGTGACCATATTTGTATCTTCACTCTCACCCAGGTTAGGGCTTGACCCTTGACTCGCGTGTCGCGTCTCCCAATTCGGCAAGGAATGTGAGCCATCAGAATTAGGCACATTTGGGACCCGATTCGGACTTGTTGTGGACGCCATAAGTCGCCGGAAAAGCGCTGATTGCGCATAGAACGGGCTCTTCGCGGAGACCTCGATCCGTCAAGTTCGCTTAGGGGCCATCAAGCCCCCAAAACAGCTACATATTTCCCTCAACCACATGGATTGTTTGTTAGCATGCTCAGCCGCGCATCAACTTAGTTTTGCATTCTTCGCGTGGAATGTGCTAGTAGAAGGTGGTGGACAAGAGATGGATGGGTAAAAGTTGTATAGAAATGATGAGAAAGAGGTGGTGAATCTATTGGTGTTAGTTTCATCCGTTAATTGTCTGTATTTGTGCCGTTTGGCCTCTCGTCCTCCTCCCCATTCCAAAGAAAGCTAAGTGGGCAACAATGCAGCATGCAGGCCGAGTGTATCGTTTGGAGCTACACCTTCGTGGAGATGGATTGTTTCTGACTCTGCACTGCTCCTGTCGACCTTCTCCAACACCCTCCAAAAACGACAATGCACAACCCAGCCGCGGTAGCAGCAGCCTCCAGGGCGTACCCGACCGCAGACCCCATGGTCCAGCAAATACAGCAGCAGTACGAACAGACGCAGCAGCACCACCACAGCTACAACCCACACAACTCGCAGAGCACCCAGAGCACCCATAGCCAGACGGGCTCGGACCCCAACAACAAGCGGTTGTCACAGACGTCGACGTCGTCCAAAAAGACGAAAACACATATTGGCCCATGGCGCCTGGGCCGGACCTTGGGACGAGGGTCCAGTGGACGTGTTCGACTTGCTCGTCACTCACATACCGGGCAACTGGCGGCGGTCAAAATCGTGCCCAAGGCGGTGGTGGCGGACGCGGTGAATGCCGCCAACGGGGAGGAGCATGGCGCGACGGGCCTGCCGTACGGAATCGAGCGGGAGGTGATCATCATGAAGCTCATTGAACATGCCAATGTCATGGCCTTGTACGATGTTTGGGAGAATAAGGGAGAGTTGTGAGTATGAGAACGAGTTACTATGCCCATGTGGTGGGATTGGTTATAGGCTATGGTTATGGATGGGATATGGTTATGTGGGGATGGTATAGACTATGAAGGATTTGATTGACGCGTTTAATGTTGGGGAGTGTGGGTTTAGGTGACACTGGTTGAGTCGTGTGGAGATTGCAGTTGTGGGTAATTGATTTGGCCGATATTATCACTGTCATATTATCTCCACAATCTCTGGACTCTATACGCGCTACAGCTCACACGCTACACACTGTCATGTCTCAAGATCCGCAGCCTCGTCTACAGTGGTAAACAAACCGTCTCAGATATTATGGAGGAGTGAGGGAGTGACAGAAGGAAGGAGTGAGAGGAGGAACAGAAAGAGGAAGGGAAGAGGAGAGAGACTGATGGAGCTATTACTGGAATTGAGATATTCATGAAAACTGTTTTCTTCTTTTTTGTCTCTCTTTTTTTTCTGTCTTACTTTTTTCTTGCTTCATTCTCTCCTCCCTCCTTCCCTCCTCACTCGCTTACGACTTGTTTTTGTGACATATTATTCGGACATACAGCCTATGGATCCCGTTTCAGAGCGACCTCCTCCGCTCCTATTTTTTTTTGCTTGTCCATGTGCCTCGACCCACCAACTCCACCGCTACTCCCGGCTGTGCTGGGCTGTACACGCTGTATATGCATCCCTGTGTCCATGCAGGCTAACCATACGCACCGTGCACGCGCCCGAGACGTGAGGGAGGAGAAACTGGGCGGAAAATGGAGTTGAGGAGGTTGGCGGGATTTTGACGGTCAGGCTGAAATTGGTTCAATATCATCTCAATTGGTTTTGGCATTTTGGTCAATTTTGTCATTTTGGCATTTTGGCGATTTTGACCAATTTCAGTTTCTGTCATGGTGATCTCCAATTCTGTCATTTGAACCTGTCAAAATGGCTGTATCTACCTTCTGAACCTGTCAAATCCATCTAATTTCACATCATATCACCTATCACTTTGCATCATATCCCACCTGTCAAGACCTACATTATCATCACATACTAACTCAGATACCTCGTGTTGGAATACATTGAAGGAGGCGAGCTGTTCGACTACCTGATCAAGAAAGGTCGACTGGAAGAATACGAGGCCGCGTCGTACTTTCTGCAAATCATCAATGGAGTCGACTACTGTCACAGATTCAACATCTGCCATCGAGATCTCAAACCCGAGAATCTCCTGCTGGACAAGAACCGCAACATCAAGATTGCCGACTTTGGAATGGCGGCGCTAGAGACGGACAGAATGCTGGAAACGAGCTGTGGCTCGCCGCATTACGCCTCGCCGGAAATTGTGGCCGGAAAAACATACCACGGAGCTCCCTCGGATATCTGGTCTTGTGGAATCATTCTGTTTGCTCTGTTGACTGGTCATTTGCCGTTTGACGACGATAACATTCGACGGCTGCTACTTAAAGTGCAGACCGGCAAGTTCAACATGCCCTCGGAGCTCAGTCCATACGCCAAAGATCTCATTTGGCGCATGTTGAGAACAGACCCTACCACCAGAATCACCATGGAGGAAATCTTCCAGCATCCGTTTGTGAGAACGTACAGTGGAGGAATGACTCCGGCACACATCCATGCTCCTTCTTATGAGCATGTGGCCCGTCCAGTGGCTTCAGTTCAGGACATTGATATTGAGATTCTCAAAAACTTGCAAATCTTGTGGCACGGAGAAGATGCTGAAAAGATTATGCAGAAACTACTGTCGCCAGATGCTAACCCGGAAAAGACCTTTTACTGTCTGCTGATGAAGTACCGACACGACCATGCTGCTGCAGTCGCCGCCACTGCTCCTCCCATGTTGCAACAACAGCAGCAGCAGGAACAGATGATGCACAAGTCTCACAGCCACTCGTCTCGCAAGCAGCATAAGCGTAAGACGAGCCACAACAGCAAAACGAGTCATAACAGCCATCGTCTTGGCTCTAGAGGCTCCCTTGTGTCTGTTTCTTCGGCCCACAAACGAGGTGTTTCATTCACCCATGTCAAGAAACGGTCTCAACAGAGCATTAGAAGCATGCGAGGCAGTGCCAGCAACTCTGTCGTTGCTTCACCAAGAAAACAGACGGTTTCAGCTCCTGTTTCTGCCGGCACGAAACCTCCTGCTTTCGATATCAACGCATCGGAAACAGCTGCTGTTCAAAGTGCTCCTGCTGCTGTCCCTCAGACCCAGACTCAGGCTCAAGCACCACCACAGTCGTCGCACCAGCAACCTCCTCTGTCTTCCAGACGAAGTGGAGCCGCTCCTATTGCGTCTGCTCCCTCGTGGCTCACTCGCTCGCCTCCCGTCAGCCGAGGAGACTCTGACTTTGAGGCGTTCCTGGACTCGGCCTTCAACAAACCTGTCAAGACGAAAAAGAGCTACGGCAGCTTGTTGGGCTCGCCCGTGGAAGGTCGACGTCACGTGACCGACCCGTCCAACGTGTCCACTGTTTCTCGAGGTCCTGCCAACGCCAATGCCTCCAAGAGAGCAGTCACCATGGCCTTCAATGACGAGTTTGAGTTTGAACGGCCCATGTCTCTGTTTGATCCTCGAGAAGTCGGAGATACTGCTCGACCTCAGCAGCAGCAAGCTGGTGTTTCCAGAGCCCAGACCATTTCTCACACCCACAATCGAGCCCCCACCGCTGATACCCCCAATTACCTGCCCATGATCTTTGAGGAAGGAGACCGGTTTGCCGACGCCATTGAGGAGGAGTTCCATCTCAACATCTCCGACAACACGCTGTCTGCTCCCTCCACCAACCACACCACTCCCATGCTTGGAGGGGACAGAAAGTCCAGTGAATGGGAGAACCTGTTTGACTTCACTGAGCGCGGAGACCAGGTTGTCGTTGGTGACGATTCTCTGCTGGACATTTCCTTCCACAAAGAAGACGCCACTCCTCTGCCCACTCCTCCTGCTCCTGGTGCTGGTGCTGCTCCTCCTACACATGCTGGTCGTGAGTCTACAGAGCTGTACAAGGATCTGCAGTTCCCCGAGATTCCTGCCGTGGACAGAGACGATGCTGCTACTCTGGAGAACAACAACATGCCTCGAACTCAGTCCAAGATGAAAATCTCGGGCCAGATGCAGACCGACAACTTCATGAAGCGGCCCTCGTCCATCAACCTCCACGGTCATCTCAGCCAGAGCAATCTGTCTCGTCAGAGCACCTCTGCGTCCCAGCGGCGTCCTCTGGTCTCCAGAGACATGAACAAGCATGCTGCTTCGCCCAGAGAAGCCGCCAAGCCCGTCAAGCAGTTGCAGGCAGCTGCCGAGCTCCACGAACGGCGTCCTGAGAAGCAGCAGCAGCAGCAGCAGGTTGCTCCGGTGACTCAACAGCTACAGCCCGCTCCCGTGTTCAGAGAGAAGCCTGTGGTGTCTGCTCCTCGACGGCCTGCTCCTGCTCCTCCTGCTCAGACCGTGGCTGACGTCATGGTGCCTCCTCAGAACAACTCGCAGTTCACCATTGCGGCTCCAGTGCAGGCCCAGCAGCAGTCCAAGTCCAGCCGAACAAAGTCGTTCATTCGACGGTTTGGATTTGCGCCCAAACGAGAGGCTCCTCCTGCTCCCACTTCCAAGGTGACCATGATCCAGTCCTCCGACTTTGGTGCCGCCAACGTGACTCCTTCAGCCCAGAGCATTCCCCAGACGTCTCAGGCTCCCTCTACAGGTGCTCCTTCCACGGGAGCTCCTACTACCGGAGCCACTTCCAGCACTTCTACCAACGGAGATCCCTGGAACGTCACCCAGTCGTGGTTCATGAAGATGTTTTCGCGGCCCAGCCCCGCCACCAAACAGGCCCCCCAGACCCTGTACTCGTCGCTGACCAGCCAGCAGCTGGAGGACGAGATTGTGGCGCTGCTGGCGTCGTGGCGCAAGTACGGAATCTCCAATCTGTCCGTGTCCCACTCGTCCATCAAGTGTTCCATCAGCTCGCGAAACGCGCTGAAAATCAAGTCGGCGAAATTGCATATTGACATTGGCCCGCTCAAACACACCCAGAGCTTTGCGCACTTTTTCCACGACAAGGGCTCGCAGGCGTCGTTTGCCCAGCTGCTCGACCAGATCAAGGGCCACCTCACGTCCCAGGGCCTGCTCCTCAACAATAACTAGCACTAATCTAATTAATTTAATGTACGATAGAGCGGTAGCGCTGGCGATAGCCAGTGCGGTGGAGAGAGCATTGGCGGTAGCCAATGTGATGTAGTACCGGTACTTGTAGTATGATGTCAATGGGAGGAGCCTAGCTGTGATGTAGGGATGAGTATGGGGAGTATCGGGTTGTAGTAACTGTAGTATCTATCATCATTGGAGATGTACCAGGTGATAGTCTCTAAAACAGGAGAGGGACCATGTAGAGGTATTGAATGTGTAAGAGGATATATAACGGTATCGTTTTGTAGCCCTGAGTTTGTTCTAATCAACTATCAGCACCTTGTTGTCTTTGGTAATACTAAATATCGAGTTGTACCCACTTCTATTTACCTCTACTGACATCAAACTTCTAATGGAATACCCTATTGAAGATGTAGAGGAGCTGTGGTCTATATGGAGCAGGGCATCTAGAGTTATCAACACTGTACACTAATCTAGAGTGATATGGTCAGGTAGCCCTAACTTATCTCTATCTCATTAATTACTCATTTCTACTTTAGTTCTTACCAGCCCTACTTATCTGAGTTCTCAAGAAATCGAAGTACAAGAACAACGGTGAGTGATAGATGAGAAAGGAGTGGAGTTTGCCAATTTTTCTTTCCAGGAACAGTAGTGGTTGGAGATCCTGACAGCCGTGTTACCTCCAAGGTGGTGGAGGGTGTAGACTATTGGAACTATGAGGAGCAATGACTTGTGATGCTTACTCTACTTTATTGATGAGGGACAGCACAATGAGAAAGGAGACTGTTGAGAATGAAATTAATAGCAGAGTCAGACTTCTGAATCATCAATGTATGGTACAGTAATTACCATGGTGGCTGTATCTCACCCAGACTCTGTAGCTATTGAGAGCATAGCCAGGTAGACCATCCTATTGGAGAGTATAGTCAAATGCAGAAAAGTGTTTATAGTGGTCAGAGAGCCCTTCATACAGTAATCTCAGCAGTAAGCTTAGCTACCGGTAGGACATCTAAAGTCCAAATGGAGGTAGATTGAGAGTAAATGGGATCAGTCCATACATTAACAGACTGCTAAGAGTATGAAAAACTATGCGAAGTTGTCGTATCTACTGGTTGCTGTACATTGTACTTTCCAATAATCTATTATAAAAATGCTTTAGTATACAAGTGTCTATGATGCTGTTGTATGGTGTCTGTCTGGACTTGTTTTCTGACAGTAAAATCAGGTCAAGTACTTCTATCAGAGTCCTTACTGATGGTCCAGAAAGCCGTAGAGTACGATGGTATTTTCCCGATAAGAAGTATGATGAAGATGGCATCATATGATGTGAGCCTGTCTCCCTGGGTCTTGAGACAGAGTATCAAGTGTCTCCTGTCTATGCTGTTACCTCCTGAACCTGGAGTAGCACATTTAAGAACAATTAGCTGTCTTCATGTAGCTGTGGAGTCCTTTTTTGTATGAAGCCCTTCTTGTATGGTTTCATGTCCCTGGTATGCCTTTTTTCACTCCTCTTCAACTCCATACTGTACAGTAATCCAGAGACTACAAGTTCCACATTGGACGACAATTTCATGCAACTGAACCTCCACTCCCTCATAGCACTCTTCGTTCTTTTCCAAATGCGTCTCTGTCAAAATATATCCTCCAGCTTCTCCACATCGACAGGATTTATACCAGGATATTTCTCCACCTTCTTCTCTCTCTTCCAACTCTGTCAGATCAAAAACCTCGCTTCCAGGCCCAGTTTTCGTCTTGACGCCATTACGTAAGCTGGAATCGTACTCCTTTTTGAGCCTTGAATTGCTCAAACAAGCGTAGGCCGTGGTGATGGCTGTGATCTGGACTGAACCCGAGTACGATTCGCGATCCTGCAGTTTATCCGGGTGATTTTTTAGCAGAGCCTGTTTGTAAGCGGTTTTCAGGTCCGCTGGAGTCAGTTCTGGCACGTGAGGAGGCTCCGTAAGGCCTAGTATCGTGTAGTGGTTCATGATAAAAAAGATGGAGATGAAAAAAGATTTGGGTTCAGAGGAGATGAAAGGGTGCATGTGGGGTGCGTGGTGGAGTAGGAGAGATGAGGTGGATTAGTAGGAGAAAGAGACTATGGAGGTGATGAAAATGTGTAAATACGTTTTGAGAATAAAGCTGTTTTTATTGGTTAGTTACTGTGGGAATAGTTGGGTGGTAGAGATGGTATACTGTACCTTCAGTTGTAGCTAAGTAGATGTCAAGTAAAGGTAGGATAAGAAGAGGCAGTAGAAGTGGGTGAGATTGTGGTGGGAACTTTTGGAGAGTACTTGTATCTGTTATATTAAGTACCTAAAACAATTGATAGACTAAAATTTTCTTTGCCATGTTCGGAGTATCGAAAATGAACCCCCAGCAGCTTCTCATTACCACGTAATGCTAAGTAGTTTGTCAACTAATCTGGGTGGAAGGAGAACAAGCATCCTGACAAGGCTAGGAAGTGATATATTCTATAGAAGAGCCATCATAAAGATGAATCGAAACTACAATTATCACACTTCCTCTCGATTCCAACATGTGTTTATTGTCTCCTTTGAGCAACATCCTCTCTACCTGACTCTTCCTACTTCTCATTCAAACGACACTTTAGTTCATGTATAGAGAACGATCATATGACTTTTTCTCAAGCTCCTACAAGTCAGAAACAGCTTTATTGCCCATTGATTCATCTGTAACTTCTTTACATGGAATCATGTCAGTTTCCTCACTCACCCATGGAAACTACATGTTGGCTTACGATGGTCTAAAACATCATACAAAACTCCATGATTAGGCGAGATGAAGAATTTCTGAGAATACCAATGTGATCGGGAGACTCATGCGAGTCTTTGATACAATGGATATAATATTTGACCTTTACTCCTCATCTCCACCTCATCGATACCCTAATGTACAGCATGAGGTTTCAAGAACCTGTACTTTGAACACTGCGGAAGTGCTATACCAAACCAGACTTTACAGAAATGTTCCGTTGCTACACTGATTCGAATGCAACTTTTATTGTGTCCACCAAATGATTATACACTTCACTCCCTCACTCACTCCTACTACAACTTCTTCTGAGTAAGCCGACAGCTACCAGCTACAAGTATCTTGAGGGTGCTGGTACTGCTCCACAGCAGGATGGACACACTGGAGCTCTTACACCTACCCACATCTCTGAATAAACAAATGAAATTTGATAACTACAGCACAGGACACTTCTCACATCTCATTTTGAATACGTTGGGGCTCATGCTCACTGCTTGTACCAGCATCACGATCATACCCTTTCATACCAGCACTATGCCCACATCTAATATCAGTATATGATGGGCTTTCGCATAATCTGATATCACACCACACCCTAAAACTTAACTCCCCACTCACCCCTACCCCTTCTTCATCATAGCGACTCGTTAACTACCGGTACCTAATACGGCTCCTCCTACTGTTAACCCTTCTCTCGCCTTTGCACTATCTGTTGGTGAAGACCTATATCCACAAGAGGAGTAAGATAAGTTGTAACCAAGAAGCATCTTTCTAAAAACTAGAGCTCTACACTTCTAATTCGTCTTCTTCTGAATAAAATTTGTTAACTACGATACCTATTGCTGTACGGAGTTCTACCTATTGCTGCACTCGCTGCTCCACAGTATATTTACAACTAGAGCCCTCACTTACCTCTATTCCTTCTTGATAATAACTTGTTATAGCTTGACTCGCTGTTTAGCCCATTCTGTTGTCTATCTTTCCTTTGCTGCTTCACACTACACCATACAAGTAGAGCCACCATACAAGTAAAGCCACCCTACAAACTGAGCCCTCATTACTGTATCCGTACTCCATCTTCACAATAACTTGTTAACTATAGCTTGACTAGTTGCTTGCGCAACTCGTTCAGTTGCTCGCTGCTACGCAGCTCGCTCTGTTGGAAGCCCTTTCCTCGCTGCTCCGCAGCTCGTAAAGTGGCTCTACTCCTCCTCCAACGCACACACCTCCTCATCCTCATCCTTTCTAAACAAAAACGGCTTCATCACCGTCTCCCAGTATGGAGGTCGGGGATCCTGAGGAGGGTTCTGGGTGTTAACCACATGGAAGTAGTTCTTGTAGACATCTCCATCGGCTCGTCCAATGGCGGCGTTGAGGAAGAAATCGGGCACGTTGAACGCGTCAGTGTATCCAATGACATCCTTTCTCACCTCCAAAAGCTGCTTTCGAATCTCGGCAGAAACGTACTTGAGTTCCTGGGGAGTAATGTATCCTTCTCGGAGGAAGATTCCGGCCTCCTCTTCAACCGACCAAAAGGCGTACAAGTCGGCCAATCGGGTCAGAGGCTCCTTGGTGAACTGGGTGCCTTCCTCGGCAATTCGCTCGTAAAAGTTCTTGACCATGTACAGACGAGTATGGATTCGAGTACAGAGGAATCTCTGCTGAGAAAGCTCCTCATAAGCCTGAGCAGTAGAAAGACCCTTCTTGGCCAGAACTTCATACTCATCGGTAGTTCGGTTGATAAGGGCTCGAGAAACAGTCTCCCAGGCTCCAACCATGACCTTGGGGTCGTACAGGTCTCGTCCAGCGAGCTTGGGGGGTCCAGCAGGAGCAGCAAGGTAAGCAGTGGGGCCTCCAACGGGTTTGCCAGCTCGAACAGCTCGGTTAGACTGCACCAGAGCTCGTCCAGCAGACAAACAAAGAATGTTGTTGTCTCCTTCCCAAGTACATTGGATGACCCAGTCCGAGTAAGCTCGTCCAAAGCCGTTGTAGGCAGAGTATCCATGACCTCCACAGGCCTGTCTACACTGGTCAATAGTATGAGCACAAGCCCAGGTGGTGGTAGCCTTGACACCAGCAGAGACGGAGAACAGCTCCTTGGCCTCAGCAATGGCCTTGGGCACGGCCTCCTGGTCAGACACGTCCAGGTTGAGCAACATATCGGTCACCTTGACAAACTGGTCTCTGACTTTATCAGCAGTGCACTTGATGGCGTAAGACTGAGCCATGAGAGGCAGGAGACGTCGCTGGTGGTAAGGGTAGTCGATAAGCTTGGTTTCCTGGCCTCCTCCAGCAGCAAAGGCTCGTCGAATGGTGGCGTATCGAAGAGCAATGGTAAGGAACTTTCTGGAAGTAAAGTAAGAGTCCATGGCCATTCCGACTCGACCGGCCAAAAGAGCTCCATAAGCCATCTGCGCCATCATAGGCTCAGTCACCACTCCGTCACTATCGACATGACAGTATCTCATGAGCATGTTCTGACGGGGGATTCGCACATGAGTGAACTGGATCCAGCCGTTATCGGTGCCCTGACGGCCCATTTTCTTACCACAGTCGCCAATGGCAATTCCAGGCATGAGATTGTGGGACTCCACGTCTCGTAGCTGGACAACAAACGTCTTGACTCCATGGTCCTCGCCATCCACAATCAGACGAGCAAACACAGCGGTATGGGTGGCGGTATCGGCGGCTCCTCCAATCCACCACTTTGTAGCAGCCACATTGGGAGTGTTGATGACAAACTCGTCCGTGTCTTTATCGAGGGTAGCGGTGGTTTCCAGTCCAACCAGGTTACTTCCATGGCCCAGCTCAGTCATGGAAAAGGAGCCGTAAAACTTTTTGACCGAAAGAGAGCCCTTCTTGACCCAAAAGTCGTACTGCTCGGGGGTTCCCGCGCCCTTGATGGCGCCGCCCCAAACTCCATGATGAATGGCGTATCGAGCAAAGGCTCCCATATCAATCTGGGCAAGAAGCATACATCGATAAAGGTAGGTTTCTTCATCATCGACATGGACGTACTCAATGAGTTTGGAGATTCGCTTGAACGAGAGCTCACGTGACTGTTTCACGTCGGTGATGTCGTAATCGCCATCGTTTCGGAAAATGGGATCTCGCTCATACTCCTTCATTAGTCGGTCCATCAGCAGCGTGTTCTTCTCTCCTCCATCGAGAAAAAAAGTCAGCAGACGCGGGTTGAACGAGGTCTGGTTTCGCTCCCGGGCCATTTCGACCGGGGGCTCCGTGAACGTGTTGAGGGGCTGTTGAGAGAGCATGTTGGGGAGGTAGGGAGGATGGTGCTAAGGTGGAACCAAAGAGGTATATATATATAGGTAGACTATTGAAGATGATAGACTTTGTGGGGTAATGCAGTTTAGTGGGTCGAAAATGGGGGATACGGCAAATCTGAAAAGAGGGTTTTGATCGGGGAGGCTGGGGGAACAAAACTGTGGCCTTGGTTTTCGTTTTTGGGTACTCCTTCCACCTCTATTACTCTACTGCTCAAGTCCTACCCCACACAATTCAAACTCTATCTTTTCTCACGTTCACGTATCAGTAATCAGGGCAACAGAGTTTAGCGGGGTAGGTGGAAGGGGACGTAGAAAGCGGTTTTACAGAAGACGATTTGATGACTGATGAAGATGGAGAGTGGATATCACGTGATAAGCCTGAGTTGTCTTGATTTTCCGCTTTCTATCTCATCTGTTTCCCCCCCCACAACCACTCAAATGCACAGGATGCATAATCGGAGAATTAAAGCAGCCGACTTTTGAAAATGAAAATAAACCACCTGGAGCGTTGGGAGAAAGTCATCAGCGGGAGGGAATGTGGTAGCCATAAAATGGGGGGAAAGGAGTGGAAAAAGGGGTCACAAAAAGCTGCAAATCAATATACAAACCTCAATTAACCAATTGCTGTTTTTTCGGCTCAATTTATTGTCTCCTTATACTCGTTTTCTGTTCACAACCGGCTTCTTGTCTGCCATTCCACTTCCTGCACCCTACCCCACACTCTGCTAGCACTACTAATCATTTGGAGCTAGCCGAGCTAGCGGAACGGAACGTCACAATGACCGTTGCACGTGCGAAGGGTGGAGAAGGAAGGGGGGAGGGCAAGACGGAGGGCGGAAAAACGGAGGTTGAAGTAGGAAAATGTGAAGGTAAAATGTACAGGCAAAAAGTGAAGATATGAGGGAGTAAGCATACATGATGATAGACATATGTTATAGAGTAGATACCGTTACCTACAGTCATACAGTAATACCGGTACACACAATAACACCGTACAAAGTACTTTTTTGACTACATTATTTCAGGTTCCGGGGCTCCAATTAGCAGCTACCTGGTACTACTGGTACCACACTAGACTCAGCTGTCCATTGTGAAAATGTGGGGATGGTCCTTGTCTATATTACAGTACTGGTGGCTAAGTAAAGAGGTTGACTTGGGTGATGTTTTTGAGCGTGAAAAAGGGGTCATTGGTTATAAAGAGCTAATATTAGTCATCTACTAGTGTCAGGCTTTACGGTGGTATAATTATTGTATCTCCAGCTTGATTGGAACGCGAGATAAGTGCACCCTATAGGCTCCTTCTAAGTATGGTCTAAGTAAAGCTAAGTACTGTAACCGCGAACACGAAGTACACCAAGTCCTTAGTTATTTGGAATATTGACACCGAGAAAGTTTTCAAGGACCAAATCATGGCCATATATCAATCAGACCAAAAATTAGCGGCCTTTCATATACATTATTTCGAGATAATCGGGGTTGTATTTTCACCTTGGGGTAATGTTCCTTCAGTTGAATTACTGGAGAATGATAGGACAAGGGGAGTGAACATGTTAATGTGATATGTATAAAGGAAATAACAGATAATATGAACTTTTAACGCCTAGATATAGGCTGTATTTGAGGATTATTGCATGTGAAGTCTGCCGTTGAGATTAGTTAGCATTTAGTTGAAGAAAAGTTGTGCTGGGGGTGGTATTTCAGGGTTTCAGGGCTCTAAAAGAAAAACAAAAAGTAGATGAGGGTAAAACCAGAGTCCAGGGGAGTAAAACAATGTGTTATTTGGGCCTTTTTGAAGCTCAATTGATTCTCAAGAGCTCTTCCTTGTTGCCAACAAATCCTTATATTACTTGGCTTTAGTTGAGCTTATCTTCACAATGTTGGAAGGGGATCTGGAGAGATGTAACATCGAAAATAGATGACTTGAAGCTATATTAGGGCTATTACAGACAGCGACAAGACTGATTTATCATGATCTTGAACACGACCATGAGTGCAAGTAGGTCATGTCTTCTTCGTTTGGCTCTGTTGAATACAGTGTGTTCTCTAGATCACCCATCATAGAAGAAGATGCCTATCGGTAAGAATACAGCCAAAGAAGGAAGCAAGCAAGAATATCAGCAACATATCGAAACGTACTACCAGAAAACTACACCTTACTACATCCGACTGTTGGAATACTCAGACATCAATGGTAAACTTGTATGACCAATCTTCATGCCAAACACTTGACTCTATCACTTCAGTTGACAAAGTCTTATAGTAGGTCCAGGCTAAGGACATACAACTCACCTAAGTGAATCACTTTAGGTCTTCATAGGTAATGAAAATAGAACCGGTAGGTAATCTTTTCTTGCAGGGACCACCATATGACTATTCATATGGGGTGTGTGGTAGTGGCAGATGTCTGAGGTAAGGAGAAGTTGTAACTAAGAAGTATCTTGATGTTTGTCCTGCAGATAGGAGTTATCTGAGTGACCTGCCATTTCCGAAAAAGACTCTTAACCTGTCAAGATCCCCATGTCACCTTAAAATTGTGTTTGTGTTGTGACACAACCAAAACTTGGATTGTGTCGTAAACCTCCCCTGCCTCGCTTGACACCATTCACACTCCCCCTCCACTCCGGCCGAATTGGAGACATAACATGATTGCGTCCGCCGCTTTGGAAGTGGAGGGGTTGTGTGAGTGGTGTGGGGGAAGAAGGGGGAAGGAGAAAGAACCTACAAGCAGGGTAAAGATACAAGTACCGGTATGCATTGGTACTCCGTATTGGTAGACCTTATATTAGGAAACCTGAGTAAGCAAAGACTGGATGTAGACCAATATGAGATAGTTGACGACATAAAGATAATATTAGTAATAGTACATCTAGTCGACAGGTGTCCACCTCTTGTCGTGGCACTTCTGGTGCGTAAGTACATTAACTAAATATCAATCAATATACTGTACTTCTTTGTTTTCATAGTTGATCTTATAGTCATACGCACCGTAATACGTAACTTCCCCAACACTTCTTCTTCATACTCATCTTGAGGAAGTTCATTATCCATGGCTTCAACTGGATATATCTCTCTTTACTGGCTTGAACAACATCTTACCTCATACTGCACTTGTAGTCTTGACACTTCATAGTCTAACGTAAGAAAGAGGCATTCACTGTAACATGACTAGACATATCTCTACAGTCTCTAAAACCATACAATTACATCTCACTAATAAAAGTAAATGTATTTGTATATTCATATTGTTACTATCCCCCCTCACAGCTTACTTCCTCCCTCGCCCTCCGCCACCTTCTTGAGCTCCATATTCATTCTGGCGTAATCATGGACTTTATCGTCATAAAAGGTCGTCCATTCCAGTCCATAAGCCACCACTCCAGAGTAATCTTCATAGTTTTTGAAGATACATTTCTGGTCGTTAATGGCTTCGATTTCCATAGTATGAATTCCCTTCATTACCACATTGGAGTAAAAGTGGCCTTCCCACTGTAACTTGCTCTTATCAGCATATAAAACATGAACTTCAATGGGATTGTGTTTTTTGCCGTTGTACCGGGTATAAACCACCTCCA
This sequence comes from Yarrowia porcina, assembly GCA_900519025.1. NCBI lineage: Eukaryota > Fungi > Ascomycota > Dipodascomycetes > Dipodascales > Yarrowia > Yarrowia porcina. The sequence goes on along the minus strand of ULGT01000008.1, from coordinate 671,518 downwards.
TATCGTGTCCCACTAGTCGCTGAGGGTCACTAGAATAGTCGTTCAATTCACTTTCAATCTCCTTGATGAACGAGTTCCATTTCGGGTAGTTTTGAAACTGGTACAGAATCCGAGAAATCGTCTCTGCCGAAGCGTTGATTGATAGTTCGGTGTATACTCGGGTCATGCTGACGAATGACGATTGAAAATTGGCAAAAATCGGTGTTTTGGAGAGTTAAAAAGACTTGGTTTCACCTGATATTTATACGATTGCGGAGGGTGAAAGTTAACTGGAGTTAGAGGGGGTGATATGGGGCTGAAAAATGAGCGAAAATGAAATTTGAAAGTGGGAAACATATCAACACGGCTACAGCTACACTTACACAGCTTCAGATCCCCCATAATCCACTCCCTTCACCCTCATATATCGACCTCTTTATACCCTTTTTCACTCCACCAACCCTATCTAAACTCTACAAACCATGTTAGGCGAGAAATATGGGGTGACCTGATTCGCGCCGGTGGAGCTCCTTTTTGGGCGTTCAACAGTCTCAAACCACTTTTGAGTCATTTTCGGTGATTTTACGTGTTTTTCCGAAAAAAACAGCCCACAAAGGGGTCACTATTGGTGCTCCAAAGAAGGATGAAGCCATGAAGACAAGGAAATGGAGAAATGTCAGAAATTGACGGAAAAAAAGGAAAAAAAGAGGAAAAAAACGACAATCAACCGGTTTTATACATCACGTGACCTCATCTAATAACTTATTCACCTCAATTCCATCTATTCCCCCCACTATCGGCAAACACCTCCCCCCCTCCACGATAAAGTTGCTCCAATGCACATCCGATGCCTCGATTCAGCTCAGGCAGCATAGATCACGTGCGGGGAGAAGAGAGGGGAATGTGATTGTGGGGGGATAACATCTGAGAGGAGATAAGTCACGTGACCAAAACGAAGATGCCATTTTGTTTGAGCTCTAAAGATAAATAGACTGTATAACATGGTCATTATCTTTTAGGGTGCCTAAGATAAGAGCCTTATAGCCTCCATAATGGGTGCCAAGTAAACTCAACTAATGGTGTGGCGTCCAAGAAGGGTGATATCTCGATATGTTATTAATGCAAGAGGTGTTAATTAAAGCATTATATTGATAAAAATGACCATGTAAAGTGATATATTCTGGTTACAACTACTTACCCACCTTGAAATATCTCGATCGTTCTCTTAATGGATATCAATCTCCTATAAAGGCTAAGTAATACGTCAACTAGGGTCCTACTGGCGAAGAAGACACTGGAAAAGGCCTCTGAACAAGCAGAAAAGAGCGCCAAAGACTCCATGAAGTGGTCTGGAACGGATAGAGGTGTTTATATGCCAAGTTTTGCACATTTAACTGATACAATATCACATTGAACCTCTGAATCGTCTAGCAGAGATGCATTATGAAGGTACAGCTAAGGAGTGAGTGTGTATGAACATAAATGATTTAAACAGTTACCAATTCTAGAGATGATCTTTTCACACTTCAAACAATTACTTCAAATGGTTCTGTAGGCTTTGATACATCATCGCGTTCTCTAATCTTGACTATATTCAGGTGTCTTCTTTTGGGGTGATATTACTTAGGTATTAGTTAAGGGAAAATCTCTCTGGGGGTTATTTTTGGGAGTTAGAAGCATCAGAAATTGATAAAATCTAGATCCAATAGAAAGCTGGCTTCTTCTATAGTATATTTGATGTATTCTTCTTCTCAATACCCCTTTTGTGTACAGTACCTGTACAATACGTTTATGTTGATTAGCATAGTTGACATCTACTTAAGGTTCTGTCTTGACCAAAAGTCTGGGTCTACCATCAGGGAAAATAGCCAATTTTGACAGTGGACCTAGGACATAAGAGCCACTCAAAGTGATGAATCATACCTCGAAATGGAAGTTAAATATACCAAAATGCTCCCTAAACCCCAGGGAATACAATGCACTAGTTTATTCCTCCCCATCTACTCTCTATACCGCTGCTAGATTGTGCTGTGCTGCTGTAGGGCTGTTTTTTGCCTTTCCAGAATTTAGGTGGTTTTGAGAAAATCTCAAATCTGAGACTTTTAGAAATTTCTCAAAATGCCCAAACTAAGGGTAAACTGGATTTTAGAAAACTTATATGGAGGATAAAACCATGTTAGCGGCATCAGAAGCGTAAAAGAAGGGTATTTTCGTAATGGGTAGATTCAGGAGACTATTTTGGTACTACTTATTTATCTGTATGATTAGTTTCTCAAAAAAGTCTGCTTAGTCAGCAAGGGTTTTTTGGCTAAAAAGCTAACAAAATCCTGGGTGAGTGTAAGGGAAAAAGTGAGGTTGTGAATAATCAATTTTTTGGATAGGATGATTAAGTGGCTCAATGCGAGTGAAATGGTGCTTTTCTTTCAGTTGTCACGTGAGTATTTATCTCAGTTAGGAGTATCTCTCGAACGACAAATATGGAGCATAATGAATAAGAGTTTATGAAGAAGGATATAAGAGACAATTGAGATAGAAGAGTACGATATAAGTGACAGAACTACAGCTAACCAGTATTTTGCTATTTGTCACGTGATATTTGAGGTATTTACGTCACTTATAACCCTATAAATAACTACAAATCCCATTGTACATTCCCCTTGATGCCAACTATTGGACATTGCCTGATATTTTACAAGTGATAAAGACCAAACTCTCAATCACAGTCAACTTCATAACATCTTCATACAAGTACAATAAGACCTTCACAGTGGTACAAGTATATACCATTGAGATGAGGACCATACCTATACGCCAAGCAGCTTACTAACCGGGGCATAAGTTATAGAAATTGTGGTAACACATACCGACACTTGCAATGCCAAATATCTGGTACTTGTACTTGATCTACAACACTTTTCCATAGTTGTATATTCTTCCTTCACCCCTTTTCACGCTACAATGGTAAGAAAGGTCCCACCTTAAGTCAGCTTCTACTCCTCCATTCTCTCCCACTTAAAGGAAGGTGTGCTATAAGAAAGGCAGATGTTTAGTCACTGTAGAAGCAGCCAAGAATAATGCAAGATGAGTTGTATCCCAAAAGTATTTCAGAGTAGTATATTTGGTAAAACACCTGGTAAGATCTTTTCTTCTCCTAACCCTTCTATGATATAAGTAGCTGCTTGTACCGTACCAGTGCTGATCGCACTCCATTATCTAAGCGAATAATTTATTAATATGTTAAATGCAATACTCCTGCGGTACACTTCGCGTGCACTCCCACAGCTTCTTTTCGGCTCTTCTTCCTTCAATGCACTTTGTGTGGTGCTCCATGCACTTGTGCGGCTCCTCCAGTAGACGGTTCAGTCTGATAGACCTTTCAGTCTGGGCTTTTGCCATGCTATCCTAGGGAAGGGGTTCTTCCAGAACTTCCAAACTCCTCCTTCTCTTCAGGTAAAGACGTCCCTCCTTCTCGTCTTCCTCCTCCTCTCCTCAGGAGTCCCTTCGGAACTCCTTCTCCTCCTACGGAACTCGTTCCTAACCCTCCACCTCCTTACTCTTAATCCTATTCCACATTCCTCCAAAACCCCAACCAGTGCTCTCCTTCTTGGGGTTTCTAGGCGTGTTAGAACTACTAACCTGACTAAGCAACAATCTCGAGTCAAAGTTGCGAAGACCGGAATCTGGAGTAGCTGTCGTGAACGTGGCAGCTGCAGAAGTGGACGCTAAGGTCGTTCTTTGGAACTGGCCAAAGTGCGCGTCGTGGCCTTGGATGAACTCCTGATCTCCGCCTCCAGACTCGGTGGTACTGGTTCCTTCAGCCAGCGAAAAGATGCTTTCGAACGACGTGGATCGCACGAGTTTAGCCTGAGCACCAAGCTCCGTAGACAGCTCAGGGATGCGGGTGCATGAGGACGGGAGCTTTTCGTCGTAGAGGTCCGAGAAGCGGTTGCGGAGCGTGGTTTCATGCGAAACAAAGTGCCGAAGCTCCTTTTGAAGATGCGACGCGTGACGCGTGGGGGACTCGTCGAAATCCGAGTGGTTGGAGACAAACGAATCGTCAAAAGTAGCCACATCATCCAGCACGGGAGTAGGAGGTAGCGACGAGCTTCGCGTGTGTTTAGACTCACTGGTAGAGCCGTTCGACACACTCTCTCCTTTACGACCGGGTCTACTGGGAGTGTAGAGAGTCGGAGTAGCTTTGAGCGACTCGGGGGTCGGGTAATTGAAGGAGTCGAGGTTGTGTGTGGGCAGATTGTAGGGCTGGAGGTTGTGTTTCCGCGGAGTGACGAACCGGTCCATATTGGGGTTGATTTGAAAGACTCGGTTGGCATGGTCTCTGGGAGAAATGTCACTTTCAAAGCCGTCATATTCGTCGTCGTCGTGTTCTTCTCGGAGAAGTTCACGTGACTGTTTCTTCAGAACAACATCGTGTTTATCGAGCTGTTTCTTGAGATCTCGAACTTCACTTCGGGTGGCCAAAAGCTCGTCTCTGAGAACATCAGTTTCGCTCTTTTTGTGGTTCAGTCGGAACTCTTCAACCAGTGTGTTTCCAGAGTCAACGCTGAACCTGCTGGCAGTCTTATTGGACCTTAGAGAAGCCATAGACTTGGACGCCATGGCATCGGCAGCCTGTTGTTCTAGCTGCTCGTAATCACGTGCCAGACGTTCCAATAACATATCCGTCTTCCTCCATCTGACCTGGGCTGCTTTCTTGTCTGTTTCAGAGGTATGTAGTTCGTTTTGCATCGATTCTCTGACCTGTTCCAGGAGCTCCAGTTGGTTCTCCAAAGACTCAGTCTGCAGCTTGACACGGGTCATTTTCGCCTGGTATTTGCGCGATTCTTCCAGTTCATGGTTCAGAGAATCGATTTGCGAGTCTGACACCGCCAGTTTTGCCGACAAGGTGGCGATATCTGCTATCAGACCCTTGTTGTGGGCCAACATGGTATCATTTTCTGCATGCAGAGAGTTGACCTGGCCGTTGAGCCGGTCTATCTGGTCCTTCATGACGCTCACCTGGGCTAGCAGCGCCTGTCCGACCTCGGCCGACGTTCGTAGAGTCGCTTCGAGCTGCGAAATGTGGGTCTGGGCGTGGCTAAAGTGGGTGCAAGTAGAGGAGCCACAGCAGCACGAAATGGGCGTTTTAGAGAGAGCGACAGGCGGTAAAGTCTTGAGCATGTGGCGGGTGAATGAGTAGGCGAGGAGGTTCCACGAGATACAACTTTTGGTACTGTATCTGATAGACCTGAGACTTGACTATGATGAGACAAGTGTGGAAGATGATATGAAACACCTACCAGGTAGTGAATGAGAGATGAAGATGATGAGATGTCGTGTGTGAAGTGTCTTAATAATCGCTTCTGTCGTATCTGTCGTTCTTGTGACTTATCTAGTCGTGTGATGTCGTACTCGTACTGTACTGGTAGTTGTTGAGTGACCTATCTAATGTAGTAAGTCTAGGTTGTCGTGATAGAGCTCACCTTCGGTAAAGTGTATGCAAGAGCTTCAGTTCGGATGAGCCTCAAAGAAGATGCTTAAAGTGAGACGGAAAAAAACGACGAGTTCCAAAGCCCAAAATCCTTCCCTCCAAGACAACAGCCAGCCTCGTTTTTTTCGACGACAACGATTTGCAAAGGTATATATTCAATTTAACAATGACTAGACCGAGAATGCACGTTGGAATAGACTTTGGAGGGACCTTAGAGGGGGCCAATTATTGAGCGAGGAAGAAGTCCTGGAGCAAATCTGAAAGTACCATTCGAATCAGCTCGTCGAGACAGTCATTTCTATACCTCTTTAACCACCATAGGACCACTATTCGTGCTATAAAGTCCCCCCCTCCGCTACATTCCAGCCATAAAGTAAACTCTTGGTGGACAAAGAAATGCACCAAACACACGCGAATACTGCGCCATATAGGTTTGAGGAAAACAACATGCAGAGGGAGGTATCCTCCAAGTCCCTGTGTAAGTATCCATACATATCTTATAGTTGTTTGGGGCAACTGAAGATACCAAATGTACATTTTGTCTCTACTACCCACCTGTAATATCTTTCACCCCTAACCAGCCCAGATATTTTAATCAAACCCATGCACTAAACAACGTGACCCTAGCACTAAGGTTGTATGAGGCTGAAGATGACCGACCGTAATGAGGGAGGGTGAAATGGCAGAGAAATAAACTAGAACAAAAAAAATCAGAAAAAAGAAAAAAACGGGAAAAAAGAAAAAAAATTCTCAAAACCCTTACACCCCCGTCGGCTTGGCTCTGTACATACTGTGTCTATGGACGAATTTGACTTTGTACCTACACTCACTTTTCTACTCTGGTTGTATGCCGAAAGTATATGTTTCTGTAGGTTTTTTGGTGGCGGATGTGGAGAATAGTGGAGCCCTGATATTTTCGGCGGCAGTTGACGGATTTCGATGATTTTTGGTTCATCAGATTCGTCTCCACACGGCCGATCTATTAATACCACTTTTGTTGCTGTACGAGTATTATTCGCCAATATTAGTGCCTTCAACTTGTCAGATTTGCACTATGACTTCAACGACTTCAAACAAACTTCACCAGCTATCCGCAATAAGAAAAGAGCAGAAAAAGAAGAGCCAAGAGCCAGAGCTAAAGAGGGCAAAAGTAAGGAACCGAAAAGATTGCAAGACAGCAGAAAAGAAGAACAGAAGATCAGAAAGAGAGCTTGGAAAGACAGAGATTATACGAAATACGAGCTGTAACAAAATATTGTACTGTACAGTAGTCATGGTTACGGATAATATGGCACTTGTAGTCACGGTAACAGTTCTACGGAGTACTGGTTCGGAGTACCCTGGTTGCACTTATTATCCACTTCCACGTTCAGTCTGCTGAAAACGGACGTTAGCGTGTTTTGCACAGTCTAAAAAACATAGGGAGAACCCTTTCAAACTGTACGCCGATCACGCGACCACAGCGACCTGTTGACATTGGGCGAGGGAGGTAGAGTTAGGGTTGGTTGGGGGGGGAACGGAGGTGGAGGGGAGAGCGAGATAGAAGGGGGAATATGGAGGTTATGGGGATATTGTGGGTATGGGGATGTAGAGGAGAGTGAGGGGGTTCGAATGGGCTACTTTTTATCCAAATCTGACCACTATTGGGACTTGTAGGACGACTCTTTTGTAGCTTACTTTCTTTCATGACGGAGATATCGGAGAATGATCTTCATTACAAGAGCCTATGAAAATCAATTGGTATGTAAAAGTGTGAAAAAAAAAAACGCCCACTTCTTTGTCATATCTACGATACCCTGGTATCTGCTAAATCACATGGATCAACGCTCAAAGATGAGGTCGTGTGAGTAACATTGACGGATCAGGAAGGACCTATAGCAGTTGTACAATGCTATACACGTTAGCCTGGAATGTCATTAGTCTCAAGTCTAACGAAAGTATATCGTCTTGGAATGTGAATGGAACAATAGATCTGGTTGGGAATTCGTCCTGATTCGACCCTAACCTCCGTTTACAGGGTACAGCCGGATGTATCTCTATCATGGCGTATCTTAGAAGAGTATCAAGACGCTTCCTACCAGTAGATATTCCCCTGCTGTATCTTAAACATGTCTACTGAAGGAGAGTAGAGATATGACATGATAAAGATGTTATATGACAGATAAACGATGATATCAAGTCACGTGTGGGCTGGATAGATAGCATGACTCTTCTGATACTTCTGGAATACTTTTGGCGCTTCTGATATTGTTCTTTTGGTCTATCTCCCTCAGCCCCCACTCTACTTAGAATTAGTTGATAAGAAAAGTCCGCTGGGGGTTCATTTTCGTGGTTGTAGAAGGGGTAGAACAGAAAGAAAGCTGCCAGACAATTTCGAATGCCCTCATTTCATCTATCAGCGCTTCTCGAAAGATTTGGGCCCAAATTCATCGACCTCTAGTGACTCTTCTGTCCACTGTTTACTTGACATTTACTTAGGTACTACTGAGATGTCTTCCCAGGTCTTTGGATCGGCTAGAATGGACCTTTTATTCAAATCGACTCGTGTTTTATTGATTTAGGTAGTCAGTCACGTGATATAACACGTGATTCCTTCATAGAATTGTCCAAATGAAGTCTTCTATAGAAGACTGTCTACACTCGAGGAGAGACTGTCAGACAGAACTTCAGCGATAGTGATAGTAACTAAACTGACAGAAGTCACTGATATCACGTGATCAGAGCCATAAAGACCATAAGAATCCCCCACATCCAAAACTATCCACTTTTCAGCGTTCCACACCCGTTCTTTCTAGTACATTTGCCACCTCCATGCCTTCCGGCAATGTCCTAAGTATATCCCAACTAAACATACGCCACCTCCCAAACTTCAACCTCCAATAACTCGAAATATTCTTAGCGATGGTAGCTTCAAACTCAGTGATATTGATATAATGCCTATTGAGCACTCACATCCACCTCTTCTACAGCTCTACCTCCTCTCTAACCCCGAAAATGAACCCCCAGCGGAACTTTTCCCCTAAGAAATCCCAACTAAACTTTCAACTAGAGATGTGAGGACTTTAGAAGCGGAGTAAAAACTCCTCAAACAGCCTCAAATCACGTGACAGACCACACCAAGCCTCAATTGGGCTTTTCAAACTAACAGAAGGTGAACTAACTATCTTATCATGTATTAGTACTTCTGAAGAGCAACATAAGTGCCTTACACTTCCCATCAATACACTGTAAGTTTATCTTAGCGCCGTTTGTAGAGATCTATTCATCACTATGAACACCTTTGAAAGAATGAGTAAAGACGTAAAAGTCGTTTATAAACGTTCACACATATTAGTAAGCATCAATTGATTATTTTCTTCTTTTTTATCTGATGTATCATATCATAGTGGTAATGTTTTGACCACACCTACTTCTCCCCTCTTACATAAGCTCGTGCATCTTGCTCTTAGTTTTAGCACCCTGTCAAGTCAAAAATGGCCCATTCTCTCCACGCCACATCTGTCGACAAAAAGATGGCGGATTCGATTTTGAGCGGAGTTTCGACTCATCCTAGCCGGCTCGAGTTCCAGCTGCCCAGTCCGGCCTTGTGTCTCGCTTGGAACGACGATTCTCTGGTGTATGGGTACCAGCAAGGAGTGACTGTTTTGACCCGAAAACAGGTTGTTTTGGGCAATGTTTTTGCTTCTGAATGGTCCTTTGTGCCTGTGGAGTACCATCTGGGTCTTGCTTGCGAACTGGTGGCTACTTGTGGCTCGTTTGTGGCGGTAGGACATGATGACAATACTATCTCATTGATCAACACTGCTGAAGAAGACGCTATTGAACGAACTGACGTCAAAAGAGGCCATTACGACTTTGTGAACGGTCTGGATGTCAATATGGAGGGAATTGTGGCGTCTGTGGGCGACGATAGACAACTTTTGATTTACAATGATAAATTGGAAGTGGTTCATAAGATCAAACTAGATGGAGCAGGACGAGCAGTCAAGTTCCAGGAAGATGGTGGGCCCCATCTGGTGGTTCTAGAAGGTTCCAATCGACTCAATGTCTACGATTGGGATAAGGGAGTGTTGCTTTATACGGTCTTTTCTAACGATGTGGTTGGAGGCTCGAAAAAGATTGGATGTTGTGGTCCTCCTGCAGCTGTCAAGGCTGTGGCTTTGGAACTGGGCCAGAACAATGCTGACGTGGTCACAGTGCTGGGAAGTGGCTGGTGGAGAAAGTACGTCAGTTCGAATTTGCAGGGAGGAGGAGGACATACTGTTCCTAACAAACAGGGAGAGTTGGTTGGAAGTAGACAGCTACAAAAGGCGGTCTTTTGTGTCCACAAAGATACAGCTGTAGTTGTGAGTCCAAAGAAGACGTTCTTTTATTCTCTGGGAGTGGAGAGGTTTGATGAGGTCGAATGTGACTTTGTTTCTGGAGTCGAAGCAGCTGCAGTAAAGGCTAGTGGAGATTTGGTGGCAGTAGCAGGAGGAGGGGGGTTGGTGTTGTTGAATAGGGGGGGTAAGGAGGTGGCCAGACGTTAGCTGAGCGAGGGAAAGCAGCTTGCTGCTCCGAGCGGTCCCATTGGAGACTGCTTTTAACGGCCTATTGGAAGCCGTCTTGGAGCGTCCTATTGGTAGTCGTCTTCAGAAGACTTATTGGACACCTCTCTCAACGTTCTATTGCTGATGGAGGACTGAACTGCCGATTTTTCTACTCTTTGAATGGGTCTTTGTCTTCCTGTGGACAGTTGGACGCCTCCCGTAGCAGATTATTGGATGCCGTTATCAAAGAGCCGTTACCAAACAGGCACATGTGGGTTCTATTTTTACCCTGACTGCAAGTATTGGACCTTCCTTCTACCAAACACTTCTTTGAATAGACCTCCTGAATCCATGAAGTGGTCCCTGGGAGACATGAACTGTATGTACGAAATGATATTATAGACTGTATGAGCTCAGGCGATCGCAAGGGAAGCAACTTCTCTTTCAATCAGCAATATCACTAGTGTTGGTATGGATAATACTGTAGCCATGAGTGTACCCTCTCTATGAAGCTTCATAGTCATTAGCCCTCAGTCCACTTCGTTGTAAAAGCTGTTTCCGAGAAGGTATATCTCATCAGCTTTAACTGAGGTACGGATACTCCAGAGCCATACTTCAAGTGTATGGGGCACTCAGAGCAGGCGGTAATAGAGAAATAGTAGCACAACATTGCGATAATATGAAGACCTCGAACTAGGATCTCTTATACCCATGCGTCTATAGACTGAGTTATAATTACCGGCACGTTGACTGTATTGATTCATTTACTTCAGTCTATATTGTCCATGCTCATATCTCCATCGAGCTATGTAACTGTCTCTTATATACAACCATCGTTCTAAGACTGTTGCTTTTGCAATTTCCAAGCTGTCGTTGTTGATACTATTTTTTTTACCCACACTGCGAAGGCTCAGTTTATACATAGGTTCGATGAGTGTTACTTGTACCTTGAGCTCTTATACTGTCAAGCAGTCCGTTCCTAAACAGCATATGTGGTGAAAAGTAGAAATTCTGTAAAATGAAAAAGAGGCCTGGGTGTATATACTGACTTAATGTCTCTCTACTTGTATGTCACTTCTCCTTGGTCTTTATATACAGGTATGTAGTCCACACTCCACTCATCAGTTCATGTATGGTAAGTAGTTGGACTAGATGAGAGTACCAAAATGGCAATAATTATAACCATAAGAGTTCAGGGAAGACTCCACATGGTAATTTTGACTCTGTTTTTCAACTCTAGCTCTTTTTCAGCTCAGGTCTCGATACAAAATTGTCTGTTAAAAGACGTCCAACGACATGCCTCTGATGACTTCACTAGATAGTCTCTACAAGTGTAGGTTGAGCCAATTGAAGTAAAAGAAAACCAACCTGATGCTACTGCAACCTCATCCGCTGATATTAAAAACACTTCTCGACTGATTTGTTTGTTTTCAAACAGTACTGGTGTCATCAGTCTCCTTTATTATAGTGTAACCACCTCATACTACTGGAGCCCTGATATCTCACTCAGAAGTTGATAAAAGTTGATATCGCTTCTACACAGGTATATCTGTCAAACCCCTACCCTCCTACTGCACTATGCCCCTTTTTTTGTTCCTATACACATTGTACTGTATCTACGGCCACGACTTACACCAAGCTCTGAGTAATTTGGAATATATTGGCACTATCTATAAAGATAAATTAACAGGGAAAAGCTGCTCTGAACCAGATTGCTGTGATCTAGCAGCTAGGCCAAAATCCAGCGGTCTTTCTAATGAATATCTTGAGATGATTGGGGTGTAAGTCGGTCGCGGTGACAGTACAAGTACCAATACATTGAACCCTGTGTTGTTCAACAGGTTTTACGCGCTAGTTACATCTACTGAAGGATTCATCTATCCCTGTGTAGTTATGTCACGTGATGTACCCTCTTGACAAATATCAACATTCTCTATCAACATTCCTCTAATACATGCATTCCCACCCTCCTACTGCGATGTTCCCTCCGCCCAATCAACAAAGTACTTGAGCATCTCCTCGGTAACTCCCCTTCTTGCTCCTTTGAGAACATGTTCAAAGTCCGTTTTGGTCACTTCCTTGGCATCTTCATCTTGAGACATGGCGTAAAGACCTGCTTCTTCACAGAGAGCAACAATCTCAGCACCAGTCATACCTTCCGTAGTCTTTGCAATCTCGTCCAAATCCACGTCTGAACTGAGACACATGTTCTTTGTTCGGATCTTGAGAATCTGAAGTCGAGCATGTTCATCTGGAGGACCCACATACAAGAGTCTAGAGAGTCGTCCAGGACGCATAAGAGCCGAGTCAATAACATCAGGTCGGTTAGTAGCAGCTAGAACCATGACTCCATTGAGAGATTCAATACCGTCCATTTCCGTCAACAAAGACGTGAGCACTCGTTCTCCGCCTGCTCCAGCTTCAGAGTGTCCTCTAGCAGTACTTAGAGCGTCAATCTCGTCAAAAAAGATAATGGACGGAGCAGCAGCTCTAGCCTTACGGAAAATCTCTCGTACAGCACGTTCACTTTCTCCAACGTACTTGTTGAACAGTTCTGGACCTTTAACAGACAAGAAATTGAGTCCAGACTCGTTAGCTAGAGCTTTGGCAATCAGAGTCTTGGAACATCCAGGAGGTCCGTACAGTAACACGCCTCTAGGAGGAGTAATGCCAAGACTTTTCATAGTGTCTGCCTTAGTCAATGGCCACTCAACCATCTGTTTGAGCTTCTCCTTGACACCAGATTGACCTCCAATATCGCTCCAAGTGGTGGACGGTTTTTCCAAAAAGATTTCTCGCATGGCTGAAGGTCGTACATCCAGTAAAGCTCGTTCAAGATCAGGCATGGAGACCTGTAGACCCGATTTGACGGCATTGACGGCACTTCCATGCTCTTCAAGACCTCTATTGATCGCATTCATGACTCCTTCTCGACATAAAGCACTGAGATCTGCTCCAACGTATCCATGAGTGATACTGGAAATGTACTGAATGTCCTCTGGGGACAGATTATGAGGCATATCTGCCATTTGAATGGTGAGAATCGATAGTCGGGCTTCGGCATTGGGAATCCCAATCTCAACTTCTCGGTCAAAACGTCCTGCTCGTCTTAAAGCCGGATCTATAGCGTTAGGTCTGTTTGTAGATCCTACCACCACGATTTTAGCTGAAGCAGACTGAGACATGCCGTCCATTAGGGTCAAAAGAGTGGCCACAACACGTGACTCGGCCTGTCCAGACTCATCTCCGTCTCTTCGAGGCACCAGAGCGTCGATTTCGTCGATAAAAACAATAGCTGGCTGGTACTTTCTTGCTTCTTCAAATATGGCTCTTAAAGAAGATTCTGTTTCTCCTAGGTACTTGGAAACAATAGAAGGTCCGTTGATAGTGAGAACATGAGCATTAGATTCATGCGCAACTGCTCTTAACAGCATAGTCTTTCCTGTTCCCGGAGGACCATGTAAAAGGACTCCTCTAGGAGGGGAGATTCCAAACCGCGAAAAAAGCGAGGGATGATGAAGAGGAAGTTCAATGGTCGATTTGAGCTCGACAATGTGTTGATCCAGACCTCCAATGGACTTGTAGGTGGTTGTTTTGGGCTGTTCCCAGGCACTTTGTTGAGAAGAAACTACCACTTGAATGTTCTCAAGCAAGAACAGGGGAGACCAGTAAGAAACGTGGTTTTTGAGATCTGATTGCTCCAGAGACAACGAGCTTACGTCAGCCTCTCCAACATCTGTCACAGTAACATTCACGTACTCTCCAGACTCGGTTTTGACCTCCATACTAAGTCCTGGAGAAACCATAGCCAGCTTATTAAGATCCACAGTTGTAGCATCTATAACGGCCTGTTCCGAAACCCCAGCAGTGTTGATTCGCACGCTGACTAAGCTGGCCAAATCCATCTTGCTCTTGTACCTTTCCACCTTGACTCTATCTCCATATAATAGAGCTCCAGCGTCCTTCAGACCTGCACTCACAGTAACCACATTGATATCCACCAGATCCGGGTCTTCCACAGCCTCAGGAATCGCACAAACAGTGCCTCCGACACCTCTATCGCCCTCTCGGTACACAGAAACAAACTCATTGTTATTGAGACCCAAACCCTCGAGAATCTTGGGATGTAGACCAATCTTGTAAATGTTCTTATTGTGGGTGACTGAGGCCTGTGAGTCGCCTTGGGGACGCACAATGAAGAGATCGGGGATCTTGACGGGTTTTTCCTTGGTTTCGCCGTCTTCTTTAGTCGAAGACGACTTTTTCTTGCTCGTAGAAGAGCTCTTGGGCGCCATGGTTATGAAGAATGAAGATAAAAAAAATGTGCATGAAATTATGCATGTCAGAACTTAGGCGGGGGGGACCAGCACTGTACGTATGTGTAAAGGGGGTGGGGGGTGTGGGGGTGTAGGGGTGTTTGGTATGGAGGTAGGGTATTTTGGGGGTCAGGAATTGATTGCACTTGTTGGATTTTGATTTGGACCAGTATTGACGGAGTTGTGGAGTTTTAGGTATTTGGGTGGAGATAGAGGTGTGTGATTTGGTCATGTGACTTATTAGGCGATGAGCTAGTGGAATGCCAAGTTTCATTAACTTTGGCTAAGAACTGGGAGAGTTGTAGTGTGGTGGCGAATTGATTATGTAAGCCAAGCAGGGGAACTTGTAGAGCAGTTCTATTGGTTCATGACCTCTAAAGATGTCGCTAAAACATCGTTGGAGTGGTTAAAACAGTGTAGAAGAGCTTTAGGGAGCTTACTATTAACTTGTAGCTTCTTCTAAGCTGATAGTATCTTATATGGTTGTAGAGCCCCCTGAAGCCCATCAGTGGACCATTATGATAGTAGGAATTTCATTAAAAAAGTGAAAAAAGAGCTTCTACAGTACCACCTATCTAGCATCATTTTGGACAGCTTAGTTGCAAAGAAGTATCAATAACTGCACTTTTCAGGGACTATCTTAGATGGGTTGGGTAGGGTTGTAGGGACACCTAAAGTAATGAGTCGTTTAGAGACTTGGTATATTATAGTCTCACTATTTTCGGGTGATACATTCTTAATGGACGGTATATACTCTCTACGCGTACTGTTCCTGAAGTACATGTCTTCTTTCCTTCCAGACTATACCCTTCATATGGCAACGCCTTACAATACATTCTTTCAGGAGAAGTGCTATATATCTACATAACACTCTCGGTCAATAAAGATAAATAATGACATTTGTCTATTTACAATGCACAATGTAGCTTTGCTTTTGCTTTTACAGGTTGTGCTTCTGTTGAGGGCTGATCTTTGGTGTTGGTAGTGATCAACATGAGGGTACTGTACTGGTATGCCTTCAGAGCTCCTAGTGACTTGGTATGTCAATGGAAGTACCCATTATCACTCTAGAATGAATACAGAGGTCTTGAGAGTCTCCCAGTACCTGTGGTTGACCATGGTGTCTTGTCATATAAAGGCCACTCATAAGTCCTTAATAGAGCACCAACAGACCCCCACTAAGAGAAGAAGTCTCCCTCAGAACACTCTATAACCACCCTAACCACCCCCTTGTCTTTTTCCTCCTTAGTAAGCCTTCCTTTCCCTTCTTCAATCCTCCTTCTAATCACCTTATACCAACGTCAATAACCCTGAGGTCATATAACCCTCCAAGATGACCTCATGAACAAACTCTTCCGCTTTGGCTCCTCCATGCTCAATTTGAATACTTGCAATAATCGCAAACAGCATCTTTGTAGCGATATGGATATCGTGCATCTGTCCGAACGTCTGTCCTCTCTTGACCGGTTCATCAGTCATAGGAACGTATAAAGATTTGACGAGTTTCGTGTTTTTGACAAACGCCAGAACAAGCGTTTCATCTTTAGTAAGTCGCTCTGCTAGACCACTTTTGCAGATATCGAAGTTCATCAAGTTCGCCTTTTTTCGACTCCAAGAAGGAACCTTGGTCAAGTAGCTGAATACCGCAAATTTATAAGCATTGATACCCAGCAAAACACGTGAATTCATCGACCCGTACCCTAGGGTATCTTCAACGTTTTTTCTTTGGTCTTTGAACGGAGGTCCCTTTCTAGTACTAGGAACAAGAGTATGAGAGATACACAGTAGTTCTCGAATAACGGCCTCAGGAAGCACGAATTTCGGACCAATGAAATCCTGCACGTACCGCACCGAATCAAGGTCCACAGTGACCATTTTCAGCTCCAGAAGAGAATGGACATCCGAGTAGACAATCTCTTTGATAGGAGAGAGAGGCGAGAGTCTGGTACGGTACGACGGTTGCGTATCTGACGTTAAAAAGTGTGTGGATCGGGTTAGGGGTGTGAGACTGAGCCGGGACAGGTGTTTTGAGCGTGATATGAGCGGTCGGAGGCGTTGTGGGAGCATGGTTGAGGGAAGAGGTTTTGATATTTAGAAGATGTTGAATAATTTATTTTGACTTTAGAAGGGAGTGGATGTGTATGGGAGGTGTAGATATAAGGGTGTTAGAGAGGTGCTAGAGGGAATTTAAAGACGTAGAAGTATTTTAAATGGTGTAATTGGTGGATTTCCAAAAACTCGGCCCTTTTGGAGCCATATTCGCTGTTTTATAAGGACCTTTCTCTCTCAACTACTCCACTTGGAATCATCCTCCCAACATCAACCAACTCCTGCATAAGTCAAGTAAATGAGGAGAGATGGGGGTCATTAGAAAATGGTAACCAGCCAATTAAAACGTCTGAAAATTGGTCCACTACTAAACCAGGCCCTCAGTACCCGTCTCCCACCCTCGGATCACTTATACCTCCCCTATTACCCATTTTATACCTCAGCTCTTTTTTTTCTTCTTAGACTTCCCTCATGCACGATTTTCGCGAGGGTTAGGTTTACAGTCCCAATGAAGGTTTAATGACCAGCCCTCCCTTTGCTCAATTAGCCCTGGGCCCTGCCCCCCGACGCGTCTCTCTCTCCACCACTCATTTTTTTTTCTTATACCCACTCTTTGGTCACCACATAGCATCTTCGGGCGCCGAAAAAAAAGATCGCCGGTATTGCTACACTCTCACAATGACGCCTGCTACCCCGCCACATCACCACCGTCATCTCGACACTCCCCCGACTCCTCGATATGGTCCCATGGAGGATTCGCCGGTGTCGAAACGAAAGAACGACATGACCAACACAAGTGACATGAAGAATGTCACCGACACAAACACTGGGCGCAAAAACACAAATGACATGAAGACTGTTGCGGGCAGCACAAAAACACCGGTCCGCTCGAGAAAACCTGCCCCTTCTTCTGTGTCTCGAATGCTGCTTACTCCTGCTGACACTCCTGTCTCCAGCAGAACGAGCAGAAAAAAACCGGTGGACGTTTTGGAGTTTCGACAAACAGGAAGAATCCTCTTCCCCCCAGCAAACATTAATCCTGCAGGCTCAGGACGAGTTAGAGGCATGTACACCCCCACCACCCCACGGACGTCACGGGTGCACAAGTCGACCCACAAACACTTGCTGCGAACCACAAAGCCGGCCCAGCCGCAATTCCAAATCTTCTCCGATGCCGCCGCCGCAAAGGCAGAAGTCAATGGAGACGATCCATTTGTATGCCCCGATGCCCCCAAGGTTGCCGCTTCTCCGGCAGCTTCTTTATCGCATCCTCATCAGGAGAAGCCTGACCCTTCAGTGCCTGGCATGTGGTACAACTTTCGAGGAAAGAAACACTACCGGCCGTTCAAAGAGGGTGAGGGTTTCGATGTGAAGCCAAAGATGCTGTTTAAGGAGGAGCTTAGCCAACGGAAGGGGATCACAGAGGACACAGACGATCCTTTTGGAGGGGGTCCTATTGGAGGAGCTGGAGGAGCTACTGGAGCAAGTTCGGCTGCTGACTCGGAAGCAGAAACGGACGAGGACGCCGACCCGCTGTCGTCGTTTTCCGAGGAGATTGCTGGGTTGAGTTAGCTAGGCTAAATCAGCTGAATGAGTTACAGCTTTGCAAGTCGATTGATCTTGCTTTATTTATTGGGTGAATTGGAGGACAAATGGAGGGAAAAAGGAGGGAAAAAGGAGGGAAAAAGGAGGATAAAAAGGACAAAAATGCAGGAAAAATACCTGAGATAGCATGGATATAAAAATACATTACAGTAATGGGTTAGACAGATGAGGTAGCCTAGAAATACAATGTCAGAGGTGATCGGTGTATTAGTCATGTTCTGTGAACTGATACATGGATATGACACATCTACCTGGTACTCGTGCCACTACAGAAGTGGTTAAGGGGTGGTCATGAAGGGTGCTGAAGAGACCTCGTTTCATCACGTGATCGTGGATTCGAAATCACGTGATTACGCTCTATAGTGGCACGTGACTTCCTCATTTCACGGGACTATCAAATATCAAATTTCCCTTCAATCGACCCGTCATCTCATCTCCATTGCATCAATGCAGGCATCAAGGCGTTGACAAGGCGTTGGACAAGGACGCGTTGCCGTGGAGACTGTTACCGAGGAGACGGCGGTTCCCAGGAGACGGTTACCAGGGAGACAGCATACTGTGGAGATATTATGTCAGAAGAGGGGATGACCCACTGAGGTGATAATATCAGTGGATCTGTCTTAGAGAGGAGAAGAATAATAAGGTGATTTTGAAAATTAGAAAAGAGTGGATTTTAAGAGGGTGAAAAATAAAGCACTTAAAAAGAGGAAAATGGGGAAAAATGGGGAAAAATAACGAGAAAAAAAGGAGGAGTCGAATTGATAGGTTACGTGAAGGGGATGAGATGGACGGGTACAATTGACGTGGCTGAGGAGGAGGTGGGGGTGTGGTAGGTACGATGCTGTGATAGGTCTGACTAAGATTAGGGTGATGGGAATATAGGGTGATGTCCTTGAAGCATATGAGTGAAGCATATGAGGAGGAGAGTATGAAGGGTGGAGGAAGAAGAGTCACTCAATTGAGCGCATTTTGAGGGTAAAACGAAGAGAGAAAGAGTCCGAGGTGTTATTGACGGATGTAGAGTCGGATGGAGCCTTTTACTGCTCTTTTCGAACCACTTTTGGTCGTTCTATGATGACGCTTCAACATGAGTCTTTCTCCGTTACTTCCCCTTCATAGTTGTTAACCCTCATAACCTGATGGACGCGTCTATGACGTGACATGATGACGTGAAGTAAATCGGCGTTTTTCGCTGACTATGAAGAATATATCCGTTAGCCGGTTTCGAGAAACAAAATGCACTAATTTGAGGTTCCATCAGGACTAGAGTGTGCTAGTAAAAGTGTCTAGAGTGATTGGTAGTATCGTAGCTACTCCTTAAACCATTAGTCTGATCTGTAGGGACTATAGAGGGGAGACAAGAGACAGGGTGAGTGTACTCTTACTAGATATGAGAGTATAAATATACATAGGAAAAGTTACATAGCAATTGTAATGTGACACAAACAGACTAGATGAATATATATACCACCTTTTTCCTTTCTTACCCCTTCTCTTCCACTCGCACCTTCGGTACACTCGCTACTCCCTCCAACCATAACTTATACCGTTGCTAACCTTCAAGTGCAGATCGACTACATACCATTCACACGTCACGACAGAAAGGGAGTTACCGTTACAAAAAACCACCGGGAAGAAAAGAAGACAACGTGACCTTGACTCATTACACAAACACAGACACCCCCTATTACACGAACACCACCCTAACAACCCACATCAGTTTATCTTCCAAGTCACCAAGTCACCACATCAGCTTCTACACCACCTCCTCATGGACGAACTTCCGTCTCACGAGCCGAAAAACCGGTACAGTCGCAGCTCGAGTATCGGGTCGCCTGCGGACGCGAGATATGCGCCTCCGTCGCCTCGCCACGAGCCCTCAGACGCATCGCAAATCGCTATAGCCATGGGAGGCGTACGTCAGAGATCGGCGTCTATTCGCAAACATAGACGCCAGCAGCCGTCTCAGGTGTTCATTCCGCCCATGCACGAGAACGCGGCAGGTGAGCGCGATGAGAACGAGCCCAAAAAGTCGTCTCCTGTGCCTGAAACGACGGAAAAACCGCTGCTTCAAACCTCCGCCAAGGGAGCCACTCTACTTATAGGTATCCAGATTTTGTCCAAACTGGCGTCATTTGGTCTCAATCAAATGCTGCTGCTTGTGGCGACTCCGGCGCTATTTGGCGCCAATGCACAGCTCGAATTCGTGCTCAATACAGTACTCTTCTTTTCTCGAGAAGCAGTACGTCTGGCTCTTCAAAGACTCACTCTGGCAGGCAAGAAACCAGACGTGTATGTTTTTGGAGGAGGCGTTGTCCAGGATACAGTGTCTGGAACGTCCCAGGCTGTGATCAATATGGGCTACATTTCTGTCTTGCTTGGAGTCTTTTTCTCGACAGTAGCAGCAGCGTCTCATTCGCTGTTTTCGGTGGCGTATGCATCTTGGGCAGTGCAACTCGTGTGTATTGCCGCCATGGTCGATCTCGCCTCAGAGCCCTACTACGTTCTGGCTATGCAACAGCTCAGATTCCGAAGTAGAGCTGCTGCCGAGGCCGTGGCTATTCTTGTGAGATGTGTAGTCACGTTTTCCTTCACTCTGTTGGCCAAAGACACAGACGGAGGACTCAATGGAGGCGTGCTGGCGTTTGCATTTGGCCAGCTGGCGTATTCGCTCATATCTTCGGCAGTATACATTTATACTGTTCGACAAGATAACAGAGACCGACAGTTTTCGTTCCGACCTCAAAAGATTCAGCCATTTGAATCGCAGATGGAAATGTCAGATAATAACCGTGACGTCATCACCCACAACTCGTCGCCTTATTACCTTGATAAACCCACTGTTCGACTGGCAGGTTCTATCTGGATCCAGACTGTTTTCAAACACTGTCTTACTGAAGGAGACAGAATTCTCGTGTCGTACTTTCTACCTTTGTACGACCAAGGAGTGTACGCCATTGTGCTCAACTATGGCTCTCTGGTTGCTCGAATCGTCTTCTTTCCCATCGAGGAAGGTCTTCGGACGTTTTTTTCGAATCTGTTGGGCGAAAAACCGTCCGAAACAGCCCTCAAACTGTCCCGTCAGGTTCTCTGTTCTGTCGTGAGAATCTACACCTATGTAGCTCTCTTTGCTGCTGGATTTGGACCCACTACTCTGCCTTTCATCTTTGGCACTTTGTTAGGAGCTAGAGGAGGTCAATGGTCTGAAGGAGACCCTTCTCGGTCTGCTCCAGCTGTTATGGGTGCTTTTGCACTGTACATTCCGTTCATGGCGTTGAACGGAGCCCTGGAGAGCTTTGTACAGTCTGTAGCTACTCCTGCTGATCTCCGTCGACAGGCAGTTGCTCTAGGTATCTTCAGTGTTGTTTTTGCCACTGTAGGAGGTCTTCTGATGAAGACGATGGATCTGGGAGCTCGAGGACTTGTGTTTGCAAACATTGTCAACATGACTCTTCGAATCGGGTGGTCGGTGGCCTTCATTTACCATTATTATGTCAGCCATAAAGCTGAAAACGTCAACCCTACCCATTTGCTCCCCGGTAAACTGGTCATTGTCACCGGTATTACCACTATTCTCGCCTCTCTGTTTGGAGTCGGTAAAGTGTCGTCTTTCAAAGACGTTGGTATCAATATTGGACTGGCTCTGGCGCTGGCTGCGGCGATAGCTGTGGAGGAGCGACAAGCCCTGGTTCAGTTGGTACAGCTTGTGCGAAAGAAGGAGGACAAGAAACCAAAGGTGGAGGAAAAGGAGGAGAAGGAGAAGGAGAGCGACAAGTCCGAGGGCGAGTCAGAGTAGATAGAATAAAATGTACATGTTTTGAGGGGAGCTCTATGGGGCTCGTAGAGCTACGTGGAGTGGGAGGGGAGAGAGGAGAGCTCGTTAGAGCTCTCAGGACGATAGGGGTAGAGGGCTGTAGAGCTCCAAGACAGATAGGGTTAGGGGTTAGAGAAGGGAGTATCTCAAGGAAGAGAGTCTTGGGAGAGAAAGGGAGAGATGAAGGGTGGGTGTTGGTAGGATTGTAGGTGGAAGGTGAGTAATGGTAGTTTTGAGAAGTTGAATGGAGCAGATAGGTGGTGGTCTTAGGGAGCTACTGTGTTCAGTACTAGTAGAGGTGTCGTCTATACTGTGACTGCTCAAGATCAAGGGATGGTACATGTATGAGTATCAAGGAATGTGTTTTACTTGAAGAATTAAATTTACGATGGCAATCAAAATCTCTATGATACAACCTCCTTACTCTGAAAAAGTTGCATCTTGTTATGCCTGTAATGTATGAACTTGGACAGTCAAGAGCCTATAGGTTAGAGTGAAGGCTGGGGAGGACAGGGAACATGATGAGGCCTAGATAAGGGATTTTCCAGAATAAAAAGACACTGGTAGAATCAGCAAAGAATGCCGAACATGGCGGTATAATTTTTATTTGTTTGGGGTCATTATTGGTGTCAATTGATGGGCCTTGTTCAGTGATGGACTTGACCCAATATACTGTCAAAATACAGAACCAAAGAATAAGCCACCCTTCCATCTTAAGAGTGCAATATAGAGATATGAAAGCTATGAGACTGATTGTAGAACATCATTTTGACTCAGGCTGAAAGATTGATGCCCGAACGGCTCTAGAAGATACCCTCAAGTTCCAATGAGGTCCAGAGCTGGAGTTGACCATTGTATTCTTACGAAAGCTGGTGCCATTTGATTTTCTACGGTAGAGTTTTATCCACGAATGGAAGAGCCTCTAGAGGTTCAAGGGAGCGGTTACAGTACGGAGTACCGGTACCTCGAATACTCTATTGTTCTGGCAATGAAGTCAGTGACTTTAACGACAGGAAGAGTAAGGGAAAGATGAGCCTGCAGTGTATTCAATAAGCAGAGCTGCCGTAACCCTCTGGAGTAGGATAAATTCTGATTTTGTTCGTGGTAAAAGCCGTGAGTGTGCTCCTCCAACTTGTTCTGTCCAGCTGGTAGGAGGCAGTGAACAACCCATATGACAGGCTTCTCCGAAACCACTTTGAGCAA
The DNA here is from genome assembly GCA_900519025.1 of Yarrowia porcina. Lineage (NCBI taxonomy): Eukaryota > Fungi > Ascomycota > Dipodascomycetes > Dipodascales > Yarrowia > Yarrowia porcina. Next base: position 648,535 of record ULGT01000008.1, on the reverse strand, counting down.
ATCGTGATGCTTAGGGTATTCATCTGAGTGAGTAGATAGTTCTGGAATGTGATCTCTCTGTTCCTTTGTCGAAGCAGTGTAAGGACAAGTATATGTGCCTGTTCGTTATAGTCCACCTCCTTAGGAGAAGACATATAGTAATGGGTCTTGAGAATAGTGATGTATATTGACAAAAAAGAAAAGCTTTTCTTGATCCAGAAGTCATTAATACCTTTCATTAGCTTCAACAGTTGTAATATATCTTCTCTGTGATAAGTAGGGCGAGGCTGTATAACAGGAAGACAGGTCTTAGATATAACCTATAGTACGAGTTGAACGAGAACATCTACAAGTAATAACGTGAGACGAAGGTACCGGTACTTTTATATTACAGAGCGAGATAATCTACACTGTTCTCAAGCTGTCAATCAAGTGAACAGTCTCCTATACTTGTACTCTCTTACAACAACCATATGTATAATGAATGAATTAATCTATCTATTAATGAATGAATTACTGAAATAAATAATGCAACCTGCCTACCGATACCAGTACTGTACCAGTACTGTACCGTTAGTCCGCCTTCCGACGTTTCCCTACTCCACCAACCTCCTACAAGTTGGACATCTATTTGAGTACTCGCTCCAGCAGGCGATACAGCCGAAATGCACAATGTGTCCGCAGGTGAGCACCTTTGGAATATTCTTGTCCGGAGCCTGGACTCCACTGAGTCCTCCTGCTTTCATACTTTCTCTGCAAACCACGCAGATATCGTTGGATTCGTTGATTTGCTTTTCCGACGCGTCCTGGAGGTTCCAATACAGACCATGGAAGTTTGGAGTCTTCCGTGACTTGATAAGTTCTCTAGTTCCCGAGATTGTGATTCGTAGAGTCTTGTAGAACTCTCTGAAGATGTGTAGAGGTATGCAATAGTCTCCCATAAGGGTAGCTGAGAAGATGAGATAACTCAACAGTTTGGCTGTAGTGACTGCAAAGCCCAAAAGAAACAGCCAGTACCGTTTACTCTTGACCAATTGGCCCTTGGAAAGACACATGTAGAGTAGAGCTTTTTCTACCAGGTCAAAGAGCATGATACCTGTAGATCCTATTAGAGAACAGAAGAGGATTGTGATTTCAAACAGAAAAACAGATACCACCATTGACTGAGAAGTGCGTAGTTTGCGTAAACAGTACCGAATCCAGAGAATGTCGGTCACGTGCAATATCACAAGGGCCAAAATCAGTCGAGGGTACCTCATAACAACCCCACTATTAGGATACTCCAAGTAGACGTATCTGGTTCGAACAGTACACATCCAATGAAGACCCTTGATGAACAAAAGAGTGGCAAACATGCCCACAAAACGACGGTTCAACTGCGCTCGAAACACAAACAGTTGCATCGCAAACTCGGAAATGGTATACACTGCTCGTTCCTGTAGATGGACCACTTCTCTAGGATGTAGAGACCCGAAAAAGATGCGTTGGAGCGATCTGCCGAATAAAAAAACCACCAGAATCAGAGCAACACAGAACGACAACAACCCCAGCTTGGTCAGAGGCGTAGGTGCCATTTCGTACAGTTGTGTAAGGCTTTCGCCTGGACTGGTACTCATGGCATAGAGGGAGGGGGAAAGTGAACTTGTGAGCCGAATTTGAGGAGAAGGAAAGGCAGTTGCAGTCAGTTTTCGTTGGTTGTCGGTCGCCTGATGCTCGTAGTACTAGTTACCTCCGTTGCAGTGTTTTTTGAGGCCCACAAGTCGTTTTTTGGCGGCTCTCTTCACCGTGAAATTCTGAATTTCACTACAGCTCCATGCATGCAAAACGTACCAGGCGTGTCAGGGGCGTGAGGCTGAATGATAAGCCGAAAACGGAGTGAGGAGATAAGTATACGAAACAGGAGGACTGGGATGATATGTCACGTGATAGCCATATGCCCTACACGACTCACATGACTCATTTACCACTTTTTGCCACGTCAAAATCACCTCTTGCCTCCACAGTCGTGTTTTCCACACGGCATAATAAAGGACTGCTGATATGCATGAGAGAACGCCACCAAGAGAAGAGGAGGTGGTTGTAGGGGTGAAGAAGTCACGTGAGAGAAGTTACGTGATGGGAAACCATTGTAGCAGCGGCAATATACATGTTTACCGAAAAACCTCTCAAAAAAACCTCTCAAATTGTTCTTCTTTTCACCCCCTCCTCTCCATTGTCTAGACCCCAATCCACGCTATTTTGCCAAATTTATTTTTTATCAGCCTTGGTCCTGCACATGCCACTTCATGTGATAACGTCAATCTAGGAACAGGGTATGCCATGGTTGACCAGTGATATGAACGAAACAAGTGGAAGAAAAGTGATTAGTCAGCAGACACCTACCGAGTCACGTGTACACAACTCCCATATCATTGATTGCTACCTCGGCTTGCTTTTTCGGTTCGGGTTATTATTTCCATTGTCAGAGTTTATAGAGGACAATGAGTGAGTGGGTGTCAGTAGAACTCGATCAGTAGTGCTCAGAAACGGGTTCTGAACCGACCAAACTGCTCCCCTCGTCTTTCTCATTCGAATGGTATACTTGGATTTTGCATAGCTACATTATCTTCTCCTCTATAGTACACCTCGGTAACATTGCGATACGACGGAGTGCATACCAGCAACTAGCTAGGTCAATTGTACCTGAAAATGGATTCTGAAGAGACCATTGTGATCCCCGAGTTCTACTGATGAAGCTGGTATGGTTTGTTTTCTGATATCTGTGTTATTCGTCGATATATGGCCACCCTTAATTACACACCAGATCATATACCGGCTTTAGCAAGTGCAACGATATCTCTATGGTCGTCAGTTCGAATCCCCTCTTCACCCAATATCAACTTTTCAAACTTTAAGCCGATCATGAAACTCTGTTAAATATTTTTCCAACCCATCTTCTAATCCATCTTCAACCAACATGGGCAAGTATCCTCGAAAGAAGAACAACCAAAACAACCGGGACAAGAACGACGACGGCCGACGAAAGTCCGGCTGGGAAGACGTGGTCAAGGAAAACGAAAAGTGGGAAAAGTACTACAAGGCTCAGGGCATTGTTCCTGAAGCTGAATGGCCCGCTTTTAAGACCGCTTGTCAGTCGCCCCTGCCCGTTTCGTTCCGAGTAACTGGATCTACCGAGTTGACGGACGAGATCCAGGCTGCTATTGTCGACGATTATGTGCCTCATTTGTCGGGACTGGTGTTTGAAGGAGAAGAAGTGGTTCCTCCCCAGAACATCAAGTTCTACCCCAACAACCATGGATGGCAGTTCAATGTGCGAAAGACTGTAGTTCGAAAACAAAAGTTGTTTGCTCGATTCCACCGGTTTCTGGTGCTTGAAACCACCGCCGGAAACATCTCCAGACAGGAGGCTGTGTCTATGATTCCTCCTATTCTTCTGGACGTTCAGCCCTCTGATGCTGTACTTGACATGTGTGCTGCTCCCGGCTCCAAAACTGCCCAGTTGATCGAAGCCGTTCATGCTGGTGGCGATCTCAACCCTACCGGATTTGTCATTGCCAACGATTCCGATTATAAGCGGTCTCATATGCTGATTCATCAGGTGCAGCGTCTTAACTCCCCTAACCTGATTGTCACCAACCACGACGCCCAAATGTACCCCAAGGTTGCTATTGCCGTCAAGGGTGTCGATGGAGCCAAGTCCAACGAGTATCTCAAGTTTGACCGAATTCTGTGCGACGTTCCTTGTTCTGGAGACGCTACTATGCGTAAGAATGTCAATGTGTGGCCCGATTGGACTCCTGGCAACGCTCTGGGTCTCCATCAGCTCCAGCTCAACATTCTGATGCGAGGAATCCAGCTGTTGAAGCCTGGAGGACGACTGGTGTACTCTACTTGTTCTCTGAACCCCATTGAAAACGAGGCTGTAGTCGCCGAGGCTCTTAGACTGGCCAAGGGATCTGTTCATCTGATTGAATCACGTGGAGATATCCCTAACCTCATCAACTCCAAGGGAATGACCGATTGGAAGGTCCAGGCCAAGGGTAACAAGGACGGATGGAACCAGAAGGGAGACGAGGGATGTGCTGACTCTTGGTTCCCTCCTACTGATGAGAGCATCAAGGAACAACTCACCAAGTGTATTCGAGTGTACCCTCATACTCAGGATACCGGAGGATTCTTTATTGTTGCTTTTGAGAAGGCCAAGGATGTGGTTGAGGAGGAAGACGATAAGAAGCGATCTGCCGAGGACGAGGAGAGGGAGACTAAGAGGGTCAAGGTTGATGGACAGGGAGATATTGTTGAGGATGCCAAGGCTGCAGTTGAGGAGGGCGCTGAAGCTGTGAAGGAGGGTGTTGAAGCCGTCAAGGAGGGTGTTTCTGATGCTGTTGAAGCTGTTAAGGAGGGTGTTTCTACCGTCGCTGAAAAGTTTGAGGGTGTTGTTGCTGAGGAAAAGACTGAGGACTCCACCGAGGAACCCAAAAAGTCCAAGAAAATGCCTTATGATGCTAACGAGGAACCCTTTGTCTTTGTCAACCCCGACCACGAAGAACTCCAAAAGTGCTGGGAGTTCTACAAGTTCAACGACCAGTTCCCCAGAGACTCCATGATGGTCCGAAACCATACCGGAGAACCCACCCGAACCATCTACTACACTTCTCCCAGCATCAAGCCCATTCTGGAGCTCAACGCCAACCGACTCAAGTTTGTTCATGCCGGAACTCGATTCTTCACTCTCCAGAAGAACGAAGATACCTGCAAGTGGCGTATCCAGAGCGAGTCCGTGAACCGGGCCTTCCCCTACATTGGCGCTCGAGTTGTCAAGGGCAACCTGGACATTATCAAGTTTCTGGCCACCACCGAGTTCCCCAAGTTTGAGATTCTCGAAAAGGAGTACCCCGACTTTGCCAAGGAGGTGTCTGCCCATACTGAGGGATGTCTGATCTTGACTGCTCAGTACAACGACCGAGAGATTTGTCTGCCCATGTGGAGAGGCAAGATGAGCGCCAACCTGATGATTAATAAGCAGGACAAGGAGGAGTTCCTTCACCGAGTCTTTAAGATTGAGGGAGTCAAGACTCGAGGTGGTCAGAACCAGCAGAAACCCGTGGCTGCTGAGTCAGCTGAAAAGGCCAAGGGTCAGGCTGAAGCTGCCAAGGCTGTTGAGGAGGCCAAGACTGAAAATGAGCCTGCCGAGATTGCCGAGGAGGTTGTCGAGGAGAACGTTGTTGAGAAGGGGGAGAACTGAGGGGAGAATTAGAAGAGAAGAGGGAAGGTAAGGATAGGTTTGTAAAAATAGATTGTCTAGTATGAGTGGGTGAGGGAGGTAATTACTGGTGTTATGTGGTGTAAGGGTGCTTTTTGATCTCAAGGATTCAAGTGTCTTGAGGTGAATACGCACGATATAAGCGGCACTTGAGAGGCTGTATTAGTGGTATAAGTGCTCAGAAGAGAGGTGAGACACTTCTATGAGTTGTTGGATGAACATAATTGACTCGAAAGTTCTCTCATTTGTCTCTACAGGACGATATGGTATACCTGTCAATGGAAATAGAGAATGTTAAGATGAAGACCCAAAGCTCAATACGGAATGTTACCGTTGGTATCACGTGGAGGTGGTTATTTTAAGTATTATAGGGGTAGTATGAGTTTTACGGTGTATCTTTTCTGTTTCTAGGGTGAATACGGACAACGTAAGAGGTTTGAAAATTGTATACGCACTTTGAAGGAGCTATTGATAGTGGAAATGTTTGAAAAACAAATGGGACACTTATTAAACTGTATAGATGACTGCTGATGAATGAAAAGTTGTCTAGAGTACTTTTCAGCCAAGATAATACTCCTTCTGAGAGGTGTTGATAGCCTTGATGTCTAAACAGCTCAATAGATAAGACCATTGGTATTATCTTGAAGAGAAAGGATAAAAACAAGCTATTGTAGGTATATCAGAAGGCTTCTAACCCTTTGCTATTTCGAATGGAGAACTTCATGTTCTGTTTCTACTATGACTTGACACACTTAAATTCCTCATCTATCATGATATAAGAGACAAGTTTAGCGCTATGGAGACTTATGATGAAGGGATATTTGGAAGAGAGGCAGTCTTATGCACTGTAGCGTTCCGGGGCTTCACTTTATTTTATCAAATAAAATCGGAGATGGATGTGTTTGCTATTGTACTTACAGAGTATCTACGGACAGGTGCTAGAACAGATGTATCAGTATAGATTAGACGCCGGTAAAGATAAGTAATGGCCATCAGGGAGGTGGTAGCATTACTAGTACTGAGTAGAACACTGCAAAGAGCTCTGCATCAATATACTACAGACTTACCATAGCCCAGTGCTTACTTCTGAGACTTACATGTAACAGCAAAAGAACACTTGAGGTTGACACCTTGATCTATTCACTGTAGATCATTGAACATGGTACTTTTTGGCTGAATGCATTTTTCAACTCTTGAACTTCTCTATATGGTTTTAATCACATTGGTACAAGTATATGTTTACTTCAGTCTGCTTCCTCCTGAGTCTTACAATTTTACGTGACGCTACAATGGACGATACCCAATTTACAATTTAGTATATATTCAATTATTTTCATCAATATGAGACGTCGACATACTTTAAAGTCACCCAGCATTTACTAATTCATATCGCTTGTAACTGTACTGGTAGAGACCTCTGTACAATAAGAACGTACTACTAGAGGACCACTGGACTCTTGATGATGGAGATCAACAGTCGACTGCGATATGTAAAGCCAACATTCACCCCAGAAGTACTTCTCAAGTCCTTCTCAACTGCTCATCTACAATCTAAGGTACCGCCATCTCAATCCTACAACGGACTTCTGTATCTTACCCGCACATCAAGTCCAGATATGTTTGTAACATTCTGCTCTAAAGTCCTTCAGGGTTGTATGTCCTTCTCCAGCAAGATGAAAGACTCTATGAGTGTTACAGTACCACCTTTTAAACAATGTTACATTGTAGTAATGGTCCCGTGGCCACGACTTGCCCCCCTAATTATATTAGCACATCTAAAGAAAAAAATCAACGGAAAAAAGCAGATATGAGCCAGATTGCCGTGATATAGCAGCGAGATCAAAATCCAGCGGTCTTTTCTACAGATTATTTCGAGATAAGCGAGGTTTCATTTTGACTTAGGGGTGGAAGTTGGTGACAGTACGAGAGAGTTGTTACCAGTAAAAGTACATGCAATGACAATGTACTAAGACAGATACACTACCGTATACCATTTCATTTCAAGATTGGAATGTTTGACAGTTTTACTTTACACACCTTCAAAGAAGACTACCGGTTGAAATATACCGAGAGACGAGCAACTGTAACACCTGTACAGAGAAGAGTTTCTCATTCATGCCAAAATTCTCAGACTTCTCAATTGTGTCAGTCTGGAGTCTTGGACTTCTGTTCTTAGCTATTGGCATTTGGATCATTCTTCTCAAGTCTATCTCTTCTCAAGTCTTACAATCCTATGTTGCACGATATCGTGATCCTACAGCTGATTGTTATCTCACCTGAAAAAAGCGTCGAAAGGTAGCTGTATCCTCATTGATAAATTGCGTTCAAGTCCCCAGGATTGTCTGAGATTTTTTACCGTACTCTATGAGTTTGACAGAGAACCCCAGATACCATGCCTATGTTCTATTGTCATATTCGTAGAGCGTCCATTAGTCAACCAAGGCCTACTTGTAGTAGGTCAGCTTTCACTCTACAAGTATCTAGTGTACAGGAAAACATGGTACCTGTAGGCAGCTGTTGTAAGAGGTACAATACTTACATCTCACCCAATTCTTCCAGGTAGTACCACTACAGAGTGACTCTAAAGAATGGAGTTTAACAGTTGATTATGATCCAGTACTTCAGAAATCGCTCTACCAGTGTTGAAATGAAGTCGTCAATGTACTTGTTTTTCTTGTATGAAGATTCTACTTCATTTTACAGTATCAGCCTGTACACATGGTCCCTTGTATCTGTAGGTAGCCAAAGTTGCGTCCAAGAGATACGATACTCTCTCCTTACCACAATTCTACCATCATTCAATGACTTGGTTACATCCGTTTTTACTATACAGCTCATGTTAAAGTCCATTAAGAGTTACATCTGTTTTTGTTGTTTTGTAAAAAAAAAAAAAGCAGCTAGCGCTACGGTCGGGCTCCATTCATTTCCGCTTAGTAATCGTGGACGGGATCCATGGAGATCTGGACGTACCGAGCGTTGTGACAAGCAGCAGCAGCAGCCTCGACAGCCATGGGTCGCAGTTCCCAGTGTCCGTCCTCCAGCTGGCAAGCAAGGAAACCCTGGTTATCGTAAGTCAGACGGTTGTCCTGGTTGTAGTCCACGTTGAAGCCGGTGAGACCGTGTCGGACCTGGTTTCGGTCGGTCCATCGCATCGAAGCCTGGTTTCCAAGCTGAACAAATCGGCCAGAGTTGGGGTCCACCATCTGTCCTCGGTAAGACAGCTGGCCCTGGAAGGGGTCGTATCGTCGGTCATCGGAGATCATGAGTCGTCCGTCGTTGTTGATGACTCGCTGGTTCTTCCATTCGTCTCCATGGACACGGAGCTGAGAGTTCTGGTACTGAGCTCGGCCATTGAGTCGGTTACCGTTCAGAGTCACAGCAATGGGGTTTGCACAGGGAGAAGAGCCCGTGAAAACCTGGTAGGTGTGGTCGTGGGATCGCTGGTCGTACGAAATGTCGTAGGCGTTGCCGTACGAGTCCACAGGACAGGCCTGGAACTGCTGCTGGCCGTTATCGTGCTGCCAAGCCACCCGGTTGTTGTTGTTGAGACGCTGGTATCCAATGGCGTTGGATCGTCGGTCCGAAAGCGCCAGACGGCCGTCATCAACGTCAACGTACTTGCTCTGTCGAGCTCCGTTGGAATCGTGGCTATGGACAATGTTGAGATCGCCCTGAATGTCAACAAAGACATTGACGGTCTTGAGAGGAGTGCCGTTAATGTCCTGGTTGTGGTTTCCAAAGTAGAGGTGACGGCCATCGGTCTGCATGGCCAGGTTTCGCTGGTCCCAGTCTCGCTGGGCGTTCATCTGGTACATGTAATCAGAGTCGGGCCACTGGTAGTTGGACTCGTCCATGTACCGAGTGGAGTACTGGTCGTCCCAGTTGTTGGAGTCGTAGTGCTGAGCCAGAGCAGTAGCGACAAGGGCAAGGGCAGAGATGGAGAATTTCATGGTGGATAACTGGGTAGTAGAGTGGATGAGTCGATGCGATGTCGATGTCGATATCTAAGGAAATGAAGGGGGGAGAGGTGGTCTTATATAAGGTAGGAGGGGCCATAGAGACTTAGAGACGTCTTCAAATCACCGTATTGACCCTGGAGTAGCCGTAGTACCCTCCAATAGCCTGTAGTAGCCCTGGAGGACTTCATTGTTCACTACAATATCGACATGAATGCCTCAAATTGTCCTGGAGTAACTCAATTGGAAGGGGAGAACTACAGGAGGGTGCCTGTAGAAAACTGCAGTCGTCCTAGAGTAGCCATGTTATTATTGTCCACCTCCATTGTCTTGATCATCTCCATGTTATGTCTCACTGTCTACCTGGAGTAACTGAATTGGGAGTGAACGAGTCCAGTAGTCACCCGACAGGCTTCCTATTATCACCCTTGTGGACCCCGTTAGTACCTCCACCCATTGTCTTCATCACCTCCAACTTCAATGTCTCATATTGTCTTCTGGAGTAACTCAATTGAACGAGGGGTACTTTCAAATGAACGTCCAAAATCAACTTCCAAGGTTGAATAAAGCATCTCCGAAGACCAGATACGAAGTTCCTAGGCTAATTATGAGCTTAGTAGGGCTCCATTTGGACCTTCCAGGACCGTTGAAGCCCCCATATTCAACATGGTACTTCCTAGACTCAATATGGAACTTCCAACATTGATCCTAGAGCCTGTTAAGACCAAATATAGAACTCCTGGCCCGGAATTGGAACTTCCAGGGTCTAATGAAGTTCCTGTCTTTAACTTGGTACTTCATTGACCAAAGGTGGAACTTCTAAGACGTCCTCCAAAGCCCAAGATGGAACTTCCAAAGTCCAATACGAAGTTCTCAAACTCAAGTTCCATCTTCCTAGACTCCAAATGGAACTTCCAAGAACCCATTTCTTGTTCTACCGTCTTTGTCGACACCCCTCTTTTTCGAGTATCCTTGGAACTCCTCCTAGTAGCTGAGTTCTTCTAGTATCCCCATTGAGCCCTAACACAAGTCTTAGAATAACTCTTATCCACCCTCCACAAGCTCAAACCAGATCCAAACCCCCAGGGGTGTCCCTGGTGCCTGAATTTGTGTAGGAAGGTCCAAAAGAGGGATGGTGGAGGGGTATGAGGAAGGTCAAGCTGCTCCTTGAGGGTACCACCAACAAGGTACCGAGAAGAGGAGAATGACGACACATTCGAGTTCAAATGCCGACTCATTGTAGTTTAAAGACCGCCCACAGCGTAAACGAAGGGTTATAGACGGTTATCGGTGGTATCCACATTGTAGACCTGTCTGGAGATGCTCCTTATGGTACCAAGGAAGGAGTACCTTAACGAGTCAAGTGCAAGGATTGGGCCCTGTTTTCAAGCAGTTCCATCTCACTAAAGCTACCCGAAGAGCTCCAGATTAGTCCTTTTGCCTTCCTTCCATTCCATCTTGTATAACTACCTTTCTAACCATCAGAACAAGCCCAGCTTCGAGATAAGTCTCTACCAGACCAGGGTACTTGTAGGCAACTCGGGCGCTGAGAACGATCCCGTGACTTTATTGGAATTGTTTGACGAGGTTCGTTGTCAACTATCCAGTTTTCTGGTTTAGCTGAAACAACTAGCCCAAAACTAGTCGAGAATGTTGGACTATCATTAGCAGTGCATCAAGCTATGTACCGTAGCCCCTTCATAAGTCGATCATCAAGAAAAAAATGATCTTTAAAAAGCCATTGCCTGAGAGCCTCAAGTCACGTGACTGCTTCCACCACTTTTTTTGGTATCATAGTCGGTGATATTATCGATGGTACAAGTACTGTGCCCGTGGCCACGACTTACACCCCCAAGTGAAAATAGACCCTCGATTATCTGGAAATATTCTGTGGAAAAGAACGCTGGATGTTGGTCTAGCTGCTAGATCACAGCGGTCTGCTTCGTAGCATCTTTTCCCTGTTAATTTATCTCTACAGACTGTGCCAATGTATTCCAGATTACTCAAAGATTGGGGTGTAAGTCGTGGCCACGGGTACAGTACTTGTATGACTGGTTATAGGTATCCTGTATGAAGTTCACGTTAAAGACTGCACTTGTGATAGAGTTCCCTAGCCCCATTAGGGCTCCCTCCAGAGTGATGAAAATAGAACCGGAAGAGTTGCCACTTTTTTGGGCTCAAAACTGGCCCATTCCACCCTCCAAATCACCCTAATCACCTCCAATACCTCTCCAGCTAATTTCCAGAAATTTCCTCATATTAATATTTCACCCTTTCTACCCTCTCCTTCTGACGTCACTCTGATTAGCTTCCCCACAATTATCTACAGCGTGAAACGGACTGGAGTGACAGCTGTTGTAATTCCACTTTGATAATACCAAATATGGAGAATTCACGTGACCAAAACCAAAGTCACGTGTTCAGTGTACGTCACATGACCACATCCATCACGTGACTTCATAATCCGTCACAAGACCACATCTACTGGTACTCAGCCCAGTCTGTCACAGCCACGCGCATCATATACTTTTGTTTCAGATGCACTGCGACTGTAATAAGCGTTGGGTTTCATTATACGATGGTGGGAAGATGTCGTAAAGTGGTTGTATGGGAGGTGGGAAATGGGGGTATTTTGAGTCGCGTGATGGACAGGGAGTGGTCACGTGAGTTGTAACCCTTACCTTTTCTTTTTCCCCTAATTTGTTCCGTTTCCCGCCCCTCTCGCACAGCCCCTGCACAGCCGTCTAACAGCCAAGCGCACGTCTATTTTGGGAACATTGAAAACATGGCAGTAGATAATATAAAGGAGTTGTACCTGAGTGACGTTTTAGAACTGAAGATATTTTGACACATCAGCTACAATCTTTGACCAACCGTTATTTTAACCAACAAAACTTCTCGACACATCAACTTCTTTCACCATCTTACTCGCCATGGCCCCAATGATCCAACTATGTCCACAATCTATGATTGAACCATTAGTCAGCTTTTCGAAACGAGGACTGGCAGAAAGTGCCAAATCGACCGGAGAAGCGTTCAAAAGCTGGGATACGTGTATGGACAACACGTTCTGCAAAATTGTGGCGATTGTGGGCATTGTTCTGGGCGGAATGCTGGTATTATGGGTCCTGACGGCCTTCTTCAGATGCTGTTTCTATGGAGTGTCTGCCTTTACAGCCTGTTGTGCTTTATGCTCTTGTTGTGCCTGTTGTTGTAATGATAAGGTGAATAGAGAAGCCAACCAGGGTAACTATGCTGCGGCAAATAACCCGGCAATGTACCCTGCTTCAAGCCCCTATCAAGCCTACAATTACCAGCCTCAACCAGTATATGGCAATCAGCACAATAACAACTTTGCTCCGGATTATTATGTGAATCGGAGATCGGAGGAGGACTTTGAGATGAAAAAGTATCCGAGAGTGAATGCTTATGAGGTGCCGGCGGAGCAAGATAGGGTACGATTTTAACGAACAACATTGCGAACATGCGAAGCATGTGAGCGAAGGAGTGAATCGAACTCTGGATCAGACTACGAAGCGAATGCGAGCGTTACATCCAGGAGAAAGACATACAAGAGCTCACAAGCCATAAGAACTATCTAGACTGATCTCTACCTGGTAGAAGTCTTGAGGTCTCAGGACCTGCTAGAGTGCTATGAACTCTGGGAGTGTGTCATGACCTCTTGACCTCGCTCTACCACCTCTAGCTATGACGATACGTAACTAACATGATATGATTATGACCTGGACTGAAGTAATGAGAGGAGATGATATACTTGGACTGACCTGTAAGAAAGTGAACTATAGGATCTTTGGATCTGATAGTTTTAAGTAGAAATGCGTTTGAAAACTTGCTTGCGAATCCGACGCTTTTCAAGGTCGGTTATAGAAATGGTCTGGCCAGTGTTAGCAGGATAACGAGCTTCCCAATAGCAGGTATTGTTGAAATGAGAGACAGGTTTTATCCATGATGATGGTAATTGTACCGTACTTGTTACCATTTTATTCCGCAAGTATCCCATTCAGAAGCGGAATCAAGACTTTTGATGGCCAGTCACAGCATGCTATTGAGGATCAGGTTCACAATCTGTTGTGGCAGTTTTTTGATGGATGTCAGAAGAACATTTCCGTCACTCCTGATACTTGAATAGACTCGTTTGACTTGATGGACAGTTTCTGACAAGAGTTGTTCCATATGACCTGTCCGTACGAACTTCACTGTGACTTGCCTGTCAGAACACCTTCATCACTTGTTCACTATGACTTGTCCTTACGAAGTTCACTGTGAGACTGAAAGAACATGGTCATCATGACACTCTAGTCTTACTAGATCATTATGCACCTTTTTATTATGACCTGTCTATTTACACTCATTCAATATGACTTGTTCATTAAGACTAATTCGTTGGGGAACAACCGAATCCAAGCTGTTTGTAACACTACCTCTGAGTCCAGAGATTAGTACTTCAGATTTACAAGTATGAAGACATCCGTGTGCCTGTTAGACATGTTTACTGTAGTTGTATTTACAGCTATATTAAGCAATCACACGAGTGTAGTATCAGACATGTTCGATACCCAGTGACACTATTCTTCGGTCAGTAGGTAGACTAACCGCCATCAGACTATCATCAAGGAGAGCTGGAGATATCACATATGGTTTGGTAGCTCAAAAAGTGCTCTGAAGTATTCAACAGGTTTACCACCTATCATACCATGAAGTATGAAAGGAAACAATCACTGAAATAATCTCCAAGCTGTAAAAAGCTGGGTTATGAACTTCTTGTCCCTTAATCTGATCTTTTCACTCCATTTAAAATCATTCTGTTCAAATTATGATATGGGCTCATCATAAGAAGGAGGAGTGCAAATGTAAAAAAGATAAAAATTCACTGATATCTGACGCAAGAGACTTGATAAGACAATCCTAATGATCAGCTTATATATCTTCTGATATTGTTTTCCAGCTACAGATGGCTACCTCTGCTTGATTTTTTACTTAGACTTTAGTTAGACTTTAGTTAGCTTTAGGCTTGACCAAATCCTGGGCAACTGTACAGCCAAAATAGCCAAAAAAGGCAGTTTTGAATGAAGGCAGAGGACATCACAAGACATTTGTAGGACGTAATAGTAATCAAAAACACAAACTAATATATTCAAAATGATCCTGCGACCTTGGAGAACATCTCTGTGCCATTATTTCCCCTCCATCTCTTCTATTTCCCGCTTTAGTATTGTGTTGTGCTGCTGTAGGCGCTTTTTTGGCTCTTTCCAGAAAAAGTTGGTTTTGAGATTTTTTGAAATCTGAGAAAAAAAATAAATTTCTCAAAAAGCCCAAATCAAGGGTGAACTGGGTTTTAGCAGAATTGTTTGGAGGATAAAACAACAAAGAAGGGGTAAAATGAAGAAAAGAGTGGTATATTCGCAATGGGGGGACTCAGGGAAACATAATGATACTATTTATTGTGCCGATATGTCGCTTTTGAGAAATGTGACTGCTTAGTCAGCAGCCAATTTCGGGCAAAAAGCTAACAAAATCGTGGGTGAGTGTAAGGGAAAAGTGGCGTTTAATGAAAAGTTGGGAATCAGCGTTTTTGAAGCAAAGAAGAGTTTAAGAGTAATGAGACGCTCTCGAGGGGTCGACAGGGGTAATTTTCATGTCTCTATGTTGATAGGAGCCAGTTCTAGGGAGGTCCTGATTTTAGGAAGTTGTGTTTATAACAAAAACGTCAAGTAGTTAGTTGGGACTGTACTGAATTAATGAAGACGAGATGATTGGGAGTAACTAGCTTGAAAATAGGAGGAAAAAGGGTACGAGGAGGATTGTATTGCTCAGATAATCGCGACTATCAACTCTTGATTCTCACAACTACATTACAGCGCAGTACACTGAAGGGGTATGTTCATCCCAGTGACAATAGGTACAGCTTTGGAGTATAGAAAGGGATGCAGCTGAACTTGTAGGCTCCGTAGTACCGGTGCGCCGTATTGCTATCTGCTCTTCAGTAATCTAGCTCAACCCACACATTTTCGGGTAGTTCTGTTCAAAGAAGTGGTCTTATAATACAATGCTCTGTTGAAGGGAGGGGGGCTATGGTTGATAGAGAGTCAGCTATAGTCGGAAATATTGTATGTATCACTTTGAAAGTGGTTTCAAAGGACTCTTATAAGTAAGACAGAGAAAATGGTAAATTTTTTATTCAGATCAGATAATTATTGAGAGAGTTACTTCTCTATCCAAATCTTACTAGTCAGTGAACCTGACAGTCATGCTTACTCTTCCATGAGTACGCTTCATGGTATGGTCGATATTCCAACAAAGTAAAAACTGTTATTAATATATCATATAGTAGTACCGGTACTGTGAAGTTGTCAACCCTTCCACTCTATGTCTTCATTCTATCTGAAGTAGCCAGTGTGAAGGGAGGGTATGTAAGGATACCGGCAGCGGTAGCGAAAGCAATAGCCAAGTATTCAAGTCATTAATGCAGAGAAACAGAATGGAAAAACCATCCTTAGAACTGTCCATCAATATTCAGATCCTTTTTTCACTCCACCATGCTCACAACAGCCATACGCTTCCTACAAGTAGTCACCATCTCAAGTATGCCAACAGATATAGATCCCCATTGCCAGGTACCGTGATCAAGCAGATCCACCCAAACCTCCACCAGTCTCGACTACTGTAACGGTGACCTTTTCACTGTTTCCAACTCTCTGCCTACGGTATTCTCTAAGGCACCCATGTGTTGACGCATCTCTATTCAGTAAGACCTCTTAGACATACTGAAAGCCTTACATCTCAGTCTACAAGCTCTCCATCGATATTTCTACTGAAATGTCACTCTTCTTCTACATCCATCTACAATGAGCTACAACCCTGAGGGACTCCACCATTCCACCTTAACATGTAATAGACACACCTTGGCTGGGGGAACCTATCTCACGATCCCAACCTGCCAGCGACAAACCAGTTATACCACCATGTAGCGAATCGAAATCCATACCAAACAAGCCCATTTTCTCGTCTCGACTTCATACAATATTTCGTGTGGGGTTCAGCTGAACCTGGGGGACATACCTGGTACAATACTCAAACTTTGTCCCTAAATCATAGTATGTGATGGACACCCAACATGTTCTTACAAAACCAGACCAGTACAGCTTAGTATCACCAGGTACCTACGTGCGCCGTCACTACTCTAGTTATATTCCCTTCTCCATAGCTTCCACTTCTACACCTCCACAACCACTCCCCACTTCACTTGTTCAACATCACCAAACATAAATAAACCTATATCGTGTGCAGTTCATCAGCTTATAGACTCACTTCACCTCCTTGCAATCTCATAAGACAATGTTCGACTGTCAAACTGTAGCTTCAGCCTTGAGTATAAAAGTGTTGAGGTCTTAAGCTCTTCTCATCTTCTCACCTCATCTCCTCAATCATTAGCTCTTCGACTGTTAACTCAACTCATCTCCTCACCTCCTCAACTCAGCTCATTAACCATTGAATCGACTCATCGACTTGCTGACTCAACTTCCTCCTTACCTCAGTAGCTCATCGACTTGTTGGCTCATCTCCTCAACTCAATAACCATTGAATCGACTCCTCTCCTCAACTCACCGACTGTTGACTCAACTCCCTCTTCACTCAGTAGCTCGACTCATTAAATCGACTCGTAAACTCGTCGATTTAATCGAGTATGCACACAAAACCTCGCCCCCACCCCCTCTACACCTCCTCAAAAGTCATAATCCTCCTCCCAGTTGCTCTGTTTCGCCACTCCCTGGGGCCCCAGTTTCTGGGCGTACTCGAACGGCGAGTAAAAGTTGAGTTTTTCCTCTTCAACCGTCCGTCCAGACTCTGCGGCTCGTCGCGCAGCTTCCTGCTCAATATAAACCATGGGATCTTCCAGCTGTTTATCTCCAGTCTGAGTATGAGGATGGATCTGTTCAGGAGGAGGAGCTTCATGATGAACAGGTAGAGGTTCTTGCTGATGTTGTTGCTGAGCTTCAGACTGGAATCCATTCTCTTGAGACGCTCCTTCCTTCATAAGCTCATCACGAACCTCTTCTCGGATATCTTCTCCTTCTTTGTTGACCAGTTTATCTCCATCCAAAGTCACTTCATGGTTACCGATCCGTCTCATGAGATTCATAAAGGTGGACTTTTCAAACTTGGACTTATCGGCTTCTTCGAGGGACGACGCAATCTGTCGTGCAATGGACGCAAACTCTCCATTTTCATCGGTCTTAATATCAACTTCTTCTCGAGAAATATTGTCCGAAATATGCTCAGCCTGACGGTTCAAGGCCTCAGCTTGATCGTACCGATAAGTCTGTTCAAGCGGATCTTTTTCGGCCTCTTTTCCCTTTTCGACAGTCTTAGTCATGGACTCTTCAACAGCTCCAAAAGCCGCTTCAAAAGCCGCATCTTGGGCACTTTTAGTCTCGGCTTTATGACTCTGCTGATGCTCCGACTGAAGACCATAGGTGGAGCTCATAAGCTGTGAGTTGGAGTACATGGGTCCAAACGACGACATGTTGGACATTCCCATCATTCCATTAGTCATCTGAGGCTGCACGTGATGCTGGGGACCTTGTCTCATACTGAAATCTTGGCTCCATTGCGAAGACTGTTGAGGACCAGTCTGAGGACCGAGATTGAGCTGACTAAAAGACTGAGCCCAGTCGGATTGACCATGCTGACCTGGCTGACTCATAGGGTGTTGAGTCACGTGATGCTGACCATGACCCATTTGTCCAAAATTCTGCCCAAATTGCCCCTCAAACGAGTTCTGGGCAGGTCCAGCTTGAGCAAACTGCTGAAACTCATTGTTGAGATTTCCTCCTTGAGTCTGCGACCGAAACTGCTGCCGTTGGGCTCCAGGAGCGCCGCCAGGCACCATTCGGTCATGTTGAAGCGATCTGTCGGCAGAAGTGTGCTTGGAGAGGTTTTGTAGAGCGTTAGAAGGTCCACAGGAGGCCATTTTGAGTGTTATCTGATGGTAAGAAGACGCGTTTGTTGCTGTTTAAACAGGTGTATGGGCGGTAAATCCGAATAGTTACGCTGTATCAAGTCGTAACAGGTGAAATCTTTCAGTCAAAAGATCTCAAGTGTAGTTTCAAGCGAGTCTGAGTGTAGTCTTCTGTCTTAAGTCAAGATCAATATGTATGTAGACCACTTTAGGTTGTGGATATTTCTGTGGGGTTCGGTGAACCTTGTATCCGTGATATAATGTGGAGAAGACAAGTGGGGGGAACTAGACGGTCAATAACTGATGAGTGAGCGAGGAAAAACACAGATTTTTTGCGGTAAATCTGGTCTGGATCACGTGACCAACAGATCCCCCAACTTACTAATCATTTCCAAACGCCACCCACTTCCCCAAATGGACCTCGGTTGCCACTCGGAACTTGTCTCTGGCCTGATTAACGGTTTCCCGAACCTACTGCATAAAAGTTTACTAACCATGTGACAGGTGGAGGGGCTAAAATACTGGTGTCACGTGATTGGGGGTATGGTCACGTGATACAGTGGAGAAATTGACACTTTTTCCGCTAAAAACCGACAAGATCGGACCCTTATTGAGGGACCTGGAGGGGCTGATAGAAGTGAGAAAGTTAGATGGAAGTGGGGGTATTTTTAGTTGATAAAGGTAAGCATGAAGAGAAGAAGGGGAGTCAGTTTATCTGGTGAAATAAGAAAGTTATGGTCATGATATGTATATCAAAAGATTGCCCTCGATGAGACGAGTCTAATGGTATACTTTTTATTTCTGTAGCTGGTCTAGTACCCCTAATAAATGGGGGTATACGTATCTCCATTTGAGGGCGTCTATATAAAGTAAAAACATGAGAAAAAAAGGTCTAACCTCATTATAGGTCACGTGACTTCCTCAATACTTTTTATTTAGTTCGTTGTTTTGGTCCCCATATTTTCTCCTCAGGCAGCTTACATAATCCCTCATTTTAGCCTGAGTAGGGGGTTTTCCTAGAACATTGAAAACTAAAGATATAACAAAAGTAAGATAGGCAACCCCTACTGAAAATCTCTGCTGATTCTGAATCTATTCTTCTCTTCTCTCTAATCCCCTTCCACCTCTCAATAACCCGCCCTTCTCCCCCTCCCCTCCCATTGGTCCCAACTGCTTAGTCAGAATAGAGTTCTTCATAGCAAATACAATTGGGCAAGCAGAGACCTTTGGACCCGAATAACCCGACACACAACATGGCCAGTCGACTTTTTTTCAAGGTGAGTAACCCTGTCAATTCGCCCCAACCTCTCCGTACTAACACAGACCGCTACCCCCCTGAGTTTTGCCGCAATTGCCGTGGCTTCTGCTCCCGTGGCCTTTGCTGAGTCGCCTCGACGGTCCATCTACGACAATGACAAGAAGGAAGAAGAGCTTGCTCCTGTTCCCGGAACCGTGGAAACCGGCGTCGCTCGAGAAGGCGACATTGACAAGTTTGAAAAGGAGCACGGAGTCGCTGTGGAGAACGTTGGAGGAGTGACCATCAAGTCGCCCAAGGCTCTGGAGAGCAACATCAAGATTGCTCGAGAATGGTTTGCTGACAAGGTGCAGCAGGGCAATGAGTACATTGATGACGCCTTCAACAAGTACCTGGCCGTGGAGAACAGTGTCACCAAGACCGTGGCTGATCTCAAGTCGCCCAATGAAGATATTCTTCCTGCCGGCATCTATATCACTGTGGCTGCTCTTTCCGGCTCCATTTTGACCCGAAACCGAAACATTTTGTTCCGATCGGCCGTCCCCCTGGCCTTTGGCGTGGCTGCCTTCTCCTACTTCCTTCCCCAGACCGCCCACAACACTGGAGCTCTGGTGTGGAAGTACGAGCAAAAGGTGCCCGAGGTGGCCAAGGCCCATGTGGAGGCCAAGGAGTCGGTGGACAGCTTTGCCAAGAACGTGCGAAAGGCCCTGGACGACGGAAAGACGTCGCTGGAGAGCGGAGTGCACAGCACACGAAAGTTCATTGCTGATAGCACCGGTCTGCAGCTCCCCGACGTGGACAACAAGGATAACAAGAAGAACTAGGTGTATAGAGAATCATGAGATATTAGGGAGGGATGAACTATGCGGATATGAGTAGTTAGGTGGTTATGAGGAGTACTAGGTGGTCATGAGGAGTACTTTAGTGGTTAAGTGTGTAGGTGGGTTAGGTGTAGTGTAGGTGGGTTAGGTGTAGTGTAGGTGGGTTAGGTGTACTGTAGTGTGGTGTGCTGTTCAATGATGTTAGTATAAGGTGGACTGGAGAGATATGGATACAGGCAAGGTCAATTGAAGGCTGACTGTAAAGTGAGGTGGAAGTAAGGTAGGGGTACGACTAAGAGTAAGAGAGAGAGTGCTGTTGAATGTAGTTGTATTAGGGTCCTTCAAAGTCGGTAAATGGAGGTCGTTTTTTACCGGAAAAGTGCTAGTTTTGATGTACGCGGTTAGGGGAGTATTTTGGTATAAATACCACCTTTTTATATTGATTATTGCTGGTTCTAGATGGACCCCTTCTTTCTCCTGTCTCTCTCTTCTTCCCTTCACTTTTAAGTCACCTTGTTCTACTCGTTTGGTATGTTTACCTCACCTTATTTGTGTCATCATGTTAACCACTCTTTCTCTGTCTTGACACTGCGATAAAG
Source organism: Yarrowia porcina (assembly GCA_900519025.1). Classification (NCBI taxonomy): domain Eukaryota; kingdom Fungi; phylum Ascomycota; class Dipodascomycetes; order Dipodascales; genus Yarrowia; species Yarrowia porcina. Next base: position 627,682 of record ULGT01000008.1, on the reverse strand, counting down.
ATTAATCGAGGACACCAACACACAAATTAACCGACAAAAGATACCAAAAAGATACTCAAGAGACCCATTTCGATTCAGATACACGGAGATTCGACTCAGATACCTGAAGATACCCTCAAATTATTGGTTTTGATACCTCTAGTTATAGGTTCTGATACCTCAACTACAGGTTCTGATACCTCCATCAATACCCGTGATACCGGTACATCACTTGTGATTACCTACAAGAAGTTCCCGTTACAAAAGACTTGCAGTCTCCTTCCCTATGTCCTCTCCAAAACGCTTCTCTCTGTTCCGGTCGCGCGAAAACTCGGTCAGTCGACTGTGTAAAGACGTGGAGAGCTCCATCAAGGAGTTTGACCGCCATCTGAGCATGCAAAAGGCCATCACAAACCGGATCGAGTTTTGGGCGTCGACACTGGACAACGAAGAGATTTCAAAGGACGCAGAAAAGCTGGCAAAGACGCTCAGAGAGTACTGGGTCGAGGAAGAAAAGCTCAAGGGAGCTCTCAAGCAGTTTTCCGACACGTTCAGAACACTGGGGTGCGAGGAGGATGCACTAATCAGGTCCAAGGCTAAACTGGATGCTGCGGAAAAGCAGGTAGAGGCTGTCAAACTCAAGGCACGCAACAAGGATCCCAGTAAAGTCATCCATGACCACGATATGATTGCAAAGTCGTCGATTCTGCATTCGCAGGTTCGAGCAGCTACAAAGACGACGTTCATTCGGTTCAACGCAGCAGCACAAAGAGTGCTTCGAAGAGCGTTCACAGAGCTGTTTGCTCAATTCAGAGAGGTGGGATGTGGACAGCAAGACGCAGTAATTAGAGGATGGACGATTGGCAACGGGATCCAGTGCCCCGACGACGAGGACCCGCGAGATACCATTCGGTCCATGAACATTGGACGGTCCAAGTCGGTACAGGATTTCAAGAGCGAGTCTGTCAGTGAATGCCGTGCTCGTCGCAGACCGGTGCCTGCATCTACAGGTAGTATTGTGCACCGAAGAGGCAGTGCCGGGGTGATGGAGCCCAGTGCGTTCTCTGCTCCGATTGCCAAGACGCCCATGGGTCGGTACGATGATGGGTACCATATCCGAGGCGGAATGCTTGGAAGTGCGTCGTACAACAGCCACGCTCGGTCGACGGTTCCCGCGTCGGTGATGAGCACTCCGCAATCGAGTCGGACGCCGCTGTCCAACCAGACGTCGCCGTTTCTGTACGCTCCGGCGATGCATGCTGTTGACCGCAACTTGTCGGATGAAGCGATGCAGTGGAACGAGGTGGCTGAAGGGTGGCATGATGACAGGGATGGGGACACCAGGCTGGGCGACGGAACTCCGTTGGTTTGACGGTGACTGGGTAGACTGGTTTGACATGTATGTAATTAGAGCGTGTAGGAATAGAATAGCTGAATGGGGGAGTGAAGAGGGGGGTGTTAAGAAGTCTACAGATGGGGTCTACAGGTGGATGTCTACGTATGGAGGTGTACTACAATGTCTATCTACGGATTGTACTACGGTGTACGCCTACCTATCGGTAGGCTTTGTATGTTCTAAACCAGACGGTCCCTTTGGTCCCGTCTGGTAGCCTGTATATACAATAAATAATTATGCCAGAACGCTCTTTCCGTTCATTTTATCAAACAGTTGTTTTCCAACCTCGTACGACGAAATCATGATTGCACAGGAAGGAGCCACCTTGAGAATTCGAGGAACAGAGCCCACGTACAAAGACCCTAGACCCTCTTCTCTGACCATCTTAGTCAGCAATGGAATCATGGACATGTGACCGGCCGATTCACACGATGCAATTTGTCGTCTTGTTTTTCCCACATCGAACGGCTGAGTAATGATAGATGCCAGAGCTCCTGCTGCCGAGCCTGCAATGAAGGAAGGAGTAAAAGCATCCACACTTCCGTTAAAGTACTGTGTTCTCAGCAATTTCGCCTTAAAGGTCTCATAAGCTGACCAGTAGACTCCTGAGAAGGGCACGTCTCTCCATAGAGTGAGTACTAGACCTCTCCATAGAGACTGGTATCCGTCTTGAGCAATCATGGTTTTCATACCAGCCAGAGTCTTTTGAAATGCCAACTGAGAAGACGATTCAAAAGGGTAAGATTGCAGTCTTGTTCTGAACAGTTCCATGGGTGAAATGACTGTAGCCGACAGAGTTCTAGCTAGAGATCCACATACCAGAGGATTGATAACTTCAGACTTGATAGGAGACCAATCTCGAAGGTACTCGTACCCGATAAAGTAGAGAACTGTCGAAGGAGCCGCCATCATCAAAGTCAATGAAAGACCTCTCCACAATGCCTGAATACCCTCATACTTGTAGATTGTTCTAAAGCCCTGCCAAGTACCTGTGAATCGCATCTGTTTGGCATGTTCAACAGCACATCTGTCTACTTCAGATGCCACGCAGTAGTCCACCGACGTAGGGAACCAAAACACCTCTTTACAGCATGCTGTCACACCCAGACCTTTGGGCAAAGTGGCAACATTGATAGGGTGCAGTTTATGGGCCTTTAGAGAAGACAAACTGGTTTTTTGAGACGGAGCTTCGATTTTCGAGTGTGGCGGCAGCATATTGGGCGCCTGGGCCGCACTTTCCGCCGCAGAAAGCGCACTTTGCTGCTGTAGTCGGACCCGAACTACATCGAACGGAGTGACTATCAGAGACGTGATGATTGATCCCGTGCAGGCTGATAGAATCTTTTGGCCAACGGTAACCGAGGGAACGGGCGGCGTCAGAGGGCTCGTAGGAGGAACAAACGTGTCCTCCACCGGATGCTGGTGGATCTTGTGGACCAGTGGGGGCATGAGGGGGGAGGGCGGTTAAGGACTGTTGCGGTTATGGAGAAGAACCTGGTAGTAGTGTTGTCTGATTTGAGTTGAGTGCCTTCAGCCGTATGATACTGTCGCTTAGTGTCTGTCGCTTTATCGCCTTGTCGTATGCTGTTGTATGCCGTTTTCTTCTCTTGTCGTATGCTTCTCCCTTCAGTCACCTCTTCTATAACTCCGCTGACTCTTGCCAAATGTTGGTGCTGAAACTTTCAACTTTATCTGACCCGTGCAGAGATGATGAGATACAGGTTGGGAGCAAGACAGAGGGTGATATGACGGTGTTAGGGGTTAGGGGGATATTAGATGGTGGGTCAAATTTGTCAGGGGAGGGTCAGGAGATGTTCTCCCATTCACGTGTCCAGTACCGTCTTCTGATAGGCTCCTTATTCTCCCATCACTGTGTACAGCAGCTACCATCTAACTGTATGCACTCTCTCTCCCAACATATCCGTTCCTATCCGTTGGCGGGAAAAGTTACCGGCTCTCTTCAACATACTCACGTCCCAAACGGAAACTCTCTCCAGCAGAGTGTAAAGGGCAGTTTAGTGCGGATGGGGAGAAACAGGTGCATTCAATGCAAGATGGTTGGATCACGTGATGTCACGTGATGGGAGTGGCGCGTGGAAGGAAACACTCTTTTACCCAATTGAGGGAAGGAAGGCGTTCATTGTCTCATGGCCTTGGGTGGTATCGTAGTTAGCTTGATCCTTACTGTGGATCAGGGTGTAGGAAGTATCTTGTGGTTATGGGTCGAATAGGTCAGGTTATAACGGCTTTTAGACAAAGAGGGGAAAATACGACAGTGGAGTTGACATCTGCAGGTTGGGAGGACGGAAATAGTCGGGTTTTGAGGTGAAAATAGGGCAGAAATGGGGGTTTTTAAGGGACCCAAGACTTCTCAGGATAGACATGGGAAAGGTTACTCTGGACTTGGTTGGGACATAGTTGGGACATAGTTGGGAAGATAGTAGGGAGAAGGGGGGGTAGGAGGTGGCCATGAATGACCGATATAAGGCAAAAAATTACGGTAAATTACTTTTGAAGTGGCTCTATCAGTCATTTACATGCTGAATGACCGTTTATAACTTCGATATTGGTCATATTTCAGTCTTCAAGTTGAAGTCTAGACTCTTCTCTTAGCTCTCTCCCAGCTCCATCAATACCTTGGAGAGTGAACCTTCATGATGGAACTGACAAACGATATTCAAGAAGTAAGTGACATCATTGGACTCATCGAAAATGGCCATTTTAGTGATTTGTAAGTGATTTTGCCATTTAATAGTGTTGTTTGACCGCTCTAACACCCCCTGACTGGTCAATCGCCCTCAGTCTTGTTTTTGACCGCTTCCAAAGTGCTCCCAAAGGGTATCAGTATTATACAATCTTCAACTACACCTCAACCAAATTACGTAGCATTTCTTACTGACCTTACAGCCCCTCCCCCCCTTTCTTCGACCTCAATCCATCTTGTATTACTGCTAAAATCACCAATTCACGTTCTCTAATTCTCTTTCCCTGTTTTTCCCTTCTTTTCCATACTTCCCTCTACTCCTACCCTCCCTAAGATACTCCCGTGTTGCAACTTATTGTTACTCCCTCCCTCCACTCGTATCATATCTCATGCAAGTGATCGTACGGCACTGGTTGGAGGGTAGTGGGAGTGGTGGTCAAGGGGGTCAAAAAAAGACTAGAAAACAGTGATTTTAGTCATGTGACCAATCACGTGACCCCAGACAACCTATCTACCCACCTACCATCGTCTTTCCCTCACCACCCCATCCTCCCCCTCCCATCCAATAGAAGATTACCCCATATCGCAATCTAAAGCAGTGCAGTCCTCCCAAAGTATGCAGCGGCGCATTTCAAGTGTGCTTGTTGGTATAAGTCTCGTGACTATTTGGGGGAGGGAAATGGAGGCGGTAATGTAGCACCGATTCAAACGAAAATTATACCAAACGAATCTCCTCGTCTCGCTGATTCTAAATATATAGCTCTTTTGCCTGTAGCACCTCCCCCCCTCCCTCCAAAAGTACTCCCTCCCCCTCACCTCCAAACTCAAACTAACCTCCATCACCACTGTTGCATCTCCATCTCAGCACTCTTCAGAAATGAACGGAAGCGTGACCTCGGTGCAATCGGTGCCGTCTCCGCAGCGCCGGCCCGACGAGGACGAAACCGTTAAGTCCACGGCGTCCAAAACCTACGTTCGCCATGGATTCGACGACGACTACGCCAGTGACGCCTACATGTCCATGTTGGCCGAAATCTTTTACATCTACTTGGACGACAAGAGACACGATACCGCGGGTAATCCGAAACGGTCTTCGGCCGATGGACCGCCCGAGTGGCGCATGAAGGATCGTCAGAGAACGGTTTCTGCGGCGATTGTAGTGTGTCTGAATCTCGGAGTCGATCCTCCAGATGTCATCAAAACCGACCCTTGCTCCCGTCTAGAGGCGTGGGTGGATCCGCAGACGATTTCGGACTCGAAAAAGGCGACGGAACAAATTGGAAAACAGCTGCAGATGCAGTACGAGGTGTTATCGATGCGAACTCGATACAAGCAGTCTCTGGACCCTAATGTGGAGGACATTAAGAGGTTCTGTATTGGTTTGAGACGAGGAGCCAAGGAGGAACGGATTCTGTTCCATTATAATGGCCATGGAGTGCCTCGTCCTACTGCTTCGGGCGAGATTTGGGTCTTTAACAGGGGGTATACCCAGTACATTCCCGTGTCTCTGTATGACCTACAATCATGGCTAGGATCTCCTTGCATCTACGTCTGGGACTGTCATAGTGCTGGCAATATCGTGTCCAACTTTAAACGGTTTGTTCAGCAACGAATCAAGGAAGATGCCGATGCCCAGGCTCCTAATGGAGTCACCAGTGCTGCTGCTGGAAACGGCAATGCTTACTTGGATTGTATCCAGTTGGCAGCTTGTCGAGCAGACGAAACGCTGCCCATGCATCCCGATCTTCCTGCAGACTTGTTCACGTCTTGTTTGACGTCTCCTATTGAGATTGCAGTCCGATGGTTTGTCATGAAGTCTCCTTTGGCTTATGAGAAGAAGATTAAGGATCTGCAGATTCCAGGACGAATCACCGACCGACGAACCCCGCTCGGAGAACTCAACTGGATCTTTACAGCTATCACCGATACTATAGCTTGGACCTTGTTGCCTAGAGACTTGTTCAAGAAGCTGTTCAGACAAGATCTTATGGTGGCTGCTCTGTTCCGAAACTTTTTGTTGGCAGACAGAATCATGCGGGTCAACTCTTGTCATCCCGTTTCGGACCCTCCTTTGCCTCCTACACATTCTCATCCCATGTGGGACGCCTGGGATCTAGCAGTGGACCAGTGTCTGACCCAGTTGCCTGGTTTGGCTGCTGGTCAAGAGTACCGACACTCTCAGTTCTTTGAGGAGCAACTGACTGCGTTTGAAGTGTGGCTACGGTACAACGCCAGAAGTGATAACCCTCCCGTCCAACTTCCTGTTGTTCTACAGGTCTTGTTATCTCAGGTTCATCGTCTGAGAGCTTTGATTCTGTTATCCAAATTCCTGGATCTCGGACCCTGGGCTGTTTACTCTGCTTTGTCCATTGGAATCTTCCCTTATGTTCTGAAGCTCCTCCAATCACCGGCTAAGGAACTCAAACCTGTTCTTGTTTTCATCTGGGCAAGAATTATGAGTGTGGACCACCAGTCTATCCAGCATGAACTGCTCAAGGATAACGGATACGCCTACTTCATCCAGATTCTTCTCCCCTTTGAAGGATTTGCAGTCAACAATGTCAACGTCCATGACCATAGAGCCATGTGTTCGTTCATTATTGCCCTGTTCTGCCATGGATTCAAGCAGGGCCAGAGAGTATCCATGGGCGCTGATCTGCTCAGAGTCCTGGTGGTTTACGCTGCTGAACCAGACTCTCCTCTACTGAGACAGTGGTCTTGTCTGTGCATTTCTCAGCTGTGGTTTGACTACTTGGAAGGCAAGTGGTTGGGTATGAAGGAACGGGTTCCTCAGAGTCTGATTGCTCTCCTTGAAGACCCTGTTCCTGAGGTTCGAACAGCCTGTACTGTTGCTCTGACTGCATTCCTGGGCAACGGAGACGCTGATCATATTTCTCAGGACTTTAAGGACGTGGAATGTGAGCTTGCTAATGCTGTTCTCAAGCTAACAGACGATGCTAGTGGTATTGTTCGACGAGAAGCTGTCGTCTTCTTCTCACGGTTTGTTGTCCAGTACCAGGGTCAGATTCTCGTGGCTGCCTTTGCTACTCTCGAACAGGAGGCTGCTGCTGCTTCTCAGACCAATGTCAACACCTCTTCCAACCCAGCTACAGGTACGGTCTTTGCAGCAGTCTGGGAAGCTGTTCTCACGTTTGCAGAGGACCCGTTCACCGAAGTCCGGGACTTTGCAAGAGACGTGGTTGACCATATTCTGTTTGAAATGGGCCAGTCTCCTCTTGGACCTCGAATGGAGCAACTCAAACGAACCATGCTTCAAGGAGCAGAGTCCAAGAAACAGCTACCCAGTGTCTCTAACCTCATCCCCTCCTCTGAGTCTCACCATCACCACCACAACAACCACTCTTCTCATGGTCCTGGTCCTGTTCCCCAATCTCCAGTCATGGCTCCTATCACACCTACTGCATCTTCCACCATTCAAAACGCCATTGCTGCCGACCGGGCTGCTTCTTCGCCGTTGAACTCGCTCAAGAGATCGGTTTCCAAGTACCTGTTTGGAGAAAATGAGCCTAGTGGCAATACTGCCCATAAGACGGATGCTTCAGTGACCACTGTTCCCTTTGGTACTGGAACTATCCCCGTCACGCCTCGATACACCTCTCGAGCAGCAGGATCACGTGCCCAGCTCCCACTCAAGTCGGGCTTCTTTGCTTGGTCTACGGAGTTCTTCCAGGAACCTCAAATGGTGCCTGCTGAAGCGGACTGTACTGGTTCTCAACGGTACACTGAACGACTGTGGAGAAAGACTCGAAACGAGAGAATCATCTCGGAATCAGTCATGCAACGAGATGAAGCCGTCAAGGGCAAATGGGACCATTCTCTTGGAGTCCTCAGCAACAAGACTCAGCCCCAGAAACTGGTGTTTGCTCAGTTTGAACCTCATCTAGCTGTAGCTGATGACAGAGACGGAGTGTCTATTTGGAACTGGGTCGAGAACAAACGTCTTTCTCGGTTCTGTAACGCCAATCCTACAGGTACTAGAATCACCGACGTCAAGTACCTTAACGAGGATGATGTTCCCATGCTTCTTACAGCCTCTTCGGAAGGATGTGTGCGAATCTACAGACACTACGAGTCGCGTCAGGACGTGCAGCTTGTGTCTGCTTGGCGAGCTCTTTCAGGAGTCGGTCTACAGGCTTCTTCTCCTGTAGCCGTGGACTGGCAGCAGTCTAGAGGCACCCTTCTTGTTGGAGGACCTACCAGAGTTGTCAAGGTGTGGGACGCTCCTCGAGAAATGTGCATGGCCTCCATTCCTGCTCGGTCGTCTGCTCCAGTGACTGCTCTTACTTCTGATCAGGTGGCAGGTCATATGTTTGTTGCTGGATTTGCTGATGGAGCTCTTCGTCTGTTTGATCGACGAGTGGACTCAAGAGACGCCATGGTCAAGATCTGGAAGCTGTCTAGAGGTATCAGACACACGGACAAGGTGCTGAACGTGTGCATGCAGCGAGGAGGACATCGAGAGCTGGTTTCAGGCTCGGCAGATGGAGTGATCAGCACGTGGGATATCCGGTCAGATACTCCCTTGCGGTCTTGGATTGCTCATACTAACGGCATGAAGGCCATGGACGTGCATGAACATGCTCCTGTGCTCGTGACGGGCTCGCAGTTGGTGCGAACGTGGGACTTTGACGGTCACATGACCTCCGTCAACAAGAACCATCCCGGTTACATGACTCTCCCTAACCGGGTCACCTCCGTCAACGCGCTGTCGTTCCATCCCCACCGGCTGGTGATGGCGTCCAACAACGTCAACGACGGCACCGTCATGCTCAGATCGTGCTCGGGCTTTCTCAAAAGCGACTTCTAGTTAGTTTTGGCTATTTAATGCATTTATGGTAAGAGGGTAGAAGGTAGAGAAGTGATGTAGATGTATAGATCATACAAGTACCTCTCGTTTAATTGTAGTACTGGTAGCAAAATTGCGGTGCTTCTGGCACGTTATACAAGTTGTACAATACCAGGTACCTGTGGATGAGAAGAACATGTTGAACAGATACAAGTATAGGACATGAGAATACTGAAACAACTTCATTGACAAAGCTCAAATGAAGGCCTTATTATGACGCTATGAGAGCTGTGGTTATCTTCTCTTCTTATTACCCATACTTCGCACTTTGTTGTATCGATAGTGTAGCCTGAGTGGGACGGCAAGACAGCATATGGACGGTACAGCTTCTTGAATTACTAGTAAAGTGACTGTAACAAAAAGCACCACCTTGGATGCTATACGGGAAGAGATATGTCAACTCCACAGCTTTTCCTTTTTGTTATTACCGTATCCAAGTTCCACTATTAATGGTACCAATGTAAAGATGGCCCTCCAAGATACACGAAGATGGCTCCCCAGAGTAAGACTGACTGTATAAGAAGTTGATTACCGTTATTCTAACATTCGAATGACGCAGTTCAATCTATACTCTTCTTTATCACAAGTCACTATCTATCAGGATAACTTCACTTCCCACTACTTGTAGTTATAAAGGGTCTGCCTAAACATCGTATCTTAATATACCATATCAGCAAGGTAGAAGTCACTGAAGTTGAGCATATTGAGCTGTTGTTGAGAAATAACACTTCTATGAACTTCTCTTGTTGTATGACTGCGTATCTCTCAAGTAGTACGAGTACCTGTTCCACCTACAATCTAAACCAGGATATGTTTCACCTGAGAAAGCTCATACAACTTGTCCAGGGTATAATGCTACCTCCAAGAGTGATTTCGATGGTGTCATACGCTTCCAGGTACATATATACAGTTCAATACCACTTCTACCGCCTGTCAGTAATTCTACACCCACACCTGTTCCGTTATACTTCAACTTCATAAATACTATATACATTTTTGCACCACTCTCTTCTTGCTCTAAACCTGCTGCTCATTCTTGACATACTTTAGCAAGTAAAAACAAGCAGCGTTGGAAATACCCTGGATTCTCTTGGCTTGTCCTAGGGTAGCAGGTCGTACAAGATCAAGAACTCCTCTAGCTTCCATACTCAGACCCTCCATTTTCATGTAATCCAGATTCTCAGGCAATTTCAGCTTCTCATCCTGCTCAACAGAAGCAATATGTTGCAGCTCTTTATCCTTGTACACCTTGTATCTGAACTCGGTAGTCACTCTAAGGATATGTCTAGGCTCATATTTGGCCAGTTCAGGCATAGTAGCAAACAGGGGAACGTCCTTGATACCCTTAACAACCAACATATGAGCAGCTGTCTTTTTCTCATTGTCCTGACGGGTGAAAATCTTGTATCCTAGCTGTTCATTCCATTGAGAATGGGACAGTCTTTTGTTGAGGAAAATCTGCCGAATCTCCTCATTAATTCTGTTCCGCTCCTCCAATCTGGCAACCCGTCCGGCATCAACTAGTCCTCTCTCAAAGGCCTTGATTGTAAGTCGTTCATCGGCGTTATCTGCTCTCACTGAAAATCTGTACTCAGACCGAGAAGTGAACATTCTGTAGGGCTCAGAAACTCCCTTGGTGATAAGATCATCAATCAATACTCCAATGTATCCGTCTGATCGTCTCATTGTGAACGGTTCTTTGTTCTGAGCCTGAAGACCGGCGTTAAATCCAGCAATAATACCCTGGGCAGCAGCTTCCTCATAACCTGTAGTTCCGTTAATCTGACCAGCCAAATACAAGCCATGAACGAGTTTAGTTTCGAGTGTGTTCTTCAACTCTCTTGGATCAACGTAATCGTACTCAACTCCATACCCTGGCTGAGTCATAACCACATTTTCAAAGCCAGGAATGGTCTTCAACATTTGCAACTGAAGGTCTTCTGGAAGAGTGGTAGAAATACCATTAGGGTAGATAATAGTGGTATCGAGTCCTTCAGGTTCCACCCAAATCACGTGACTATCTTTATCGGCGAATCTGATAATCTTGGACTCAATACTGGGACAATATCTCGGACCCTTGACTTCTTCTCGGATATGAATGGACTTGTCCAAATTGGCTCGAATCAGATCATGAGTAGCCTTGACAGTATTAGTCTGGTAACAAAGAACCGAGTGGTCGTTTGATCCTCGCAGTTCAGAAGGAGTAGAAGCGTTTACGGAACTGTCTGTTTTTCCAGCAGGAACACTGTCGTTCAGGTAAGAGAAGGGAAAGGGGTCTTCATCTTGAGGTTGAGGAGGCATATTGGTATAATCAATGGAAGTGGAGTCGATTCGAGGAGGAGTTCCGGTCTTTAGACGACCCAGCATGAATCCAGCTTCTCTCAAAGTCTTGGAAATACCAAAAGTCGCCTCTTCTCCCATTCTTCCACTAGGGTAAGCCTCCAGACCAATATGGATCTCTCCCCCTAGAAAAGTACCGGTAGTAATAACGACTTTTTCGGTACTGATGGTTTCTCCAGACTCGAGAGTCAGTCCAGCAACACTTCCATAGCTTTTCAAAGCGTCAGGAACCTCTTCAGGAGTAGTCAGCAGATCCTCTACTGTTCCCTCAAGTACCTCCAGGTTAGGGTACTCCTTGATAAGCTGTTGCATTTCCTGTTTGTAGATTTTCCGGTCAATCTGAGCTCTCAAACCCCACACGGCAAACCCTCGACTTCTATTCAGTACCTTGAAATGAATACCAGCCTTGTCCGCCACTCTTCCCATAAGTCCATCCATAGCGTCCACTTCAGTCACCAGAGTGCCCTTTCCAATACCTCCGATACTCGGGTTACACGAACACGTGCCGATCGCGTCGAATTTCGGCGTCACCAGAAGAGTTCGAGCCCCAGAACGGGCAGCAGCAGCACTGGCTTCACATCCAGCATGGCCTCCTCCAACGACTACCACGTCGTATTTGGGCGCGGTTTTGAGCGTCTCGGTGATCTCTGGAGTCGTGTGGATGCCCCGGAAACGGGGGAGACGGTGAATCGGCCGAAAAACCGCTTTTATTTGCGCTCTCAGCATTTCTAGAACGGGTTGTGTAGACAGAAGAAGTAATGTGAAATTTCAAGATTGGGTTTGAAAATGTTGCAGCTGGGGTGTGTGAGGGGGGAGAACTATAGGATAAGGATGAGGAGGGTTAGAGGGGTGGGAAGTAAATGGTAGTGATGAGGGGAGTGGTATTAGTAGATTTTTCGAGTTTGGTCTTTGTAGAGTGAGTTTTGGTCGAGTTAGGTGGGTTCAGTATTGGGTGGTCTAGGGTCAGGAAGAGGTGAGATGAACAGGGGAGAGAAGGTCATATTTTGCTATGGCGAAAATGTAGATCAGTTTGAATTTGCCGAAAGTACAGGAGTATGTTTTTTTCAGAACTTCTTTCGCCTTTTTTGTGGTTCTGAAGAGGTATATGTTACTCACTGTCTACGGACAAAAGCCACCTTTACTCATCAGAACATCAGCTAAAGGACCTAAAAACTTCCTACAGTAAAAAAGTTGCAGCAAGGCGGCATTTTTACGTCTTCTACATCTTCAGCTCTTTTTTCTACTCTATCCCATTCTCTTACACTCACCACATTCACTCCAATCCACCACCCTCAACTTTCGAAAACGGCAGGTACAACAGAACATCATAACTTGACCAATATTGACGGTATCTGCAATTGAACCAGTTGGTATCGTTCAGACCATCCCAAGCTACAGTTCCAAGCATATTTTTCTGTGCTGAATTGAAGGCAACGTGGAATTTCCTTCATTTTCAACAAACTCCATAGTTGCGAGGCCACGTTTTCCGTTTTTTCNCTCCCCGAATCAACTTCGCTCTACTGGACCAAAACACTCAGAGGCAACCCTCAGGACTAGTTGAAATCTCCTACCCCGAGTTCCTACTCCTTATCCCTCTCCCCACCAAGTTCTACGCGATCTACAGAAGACACTTGTTCCTTGGTACCATTGATGACGGCCGAGTCCCTTTCAGGTGTAAGAATGGAGAGATAGTAGACATCAGAGCCATCTCTAGCCTTCAGTTCCCTCAATCTTTTTCCGGCCTCCTAACGATGAAGATGAAGACCTTTAGTACTTTTATTTTCCCTGGGTTTGAACAGTACTCCCAATCTCCCCTGACTGAGTACTACCAGCTAGACGTAATCAACCACTATAAATCCAATCGTGAGTACAACTTATAACAAAAGTAATAACTTTTTTAGTATCACGCTAGCAAACAGCGTGCTGAATGGTAGAAATATTATTAAGATGCTTTCCAACAAGACGGATGCAATTATCGTCCCCGAAACTTGGTACTACCCCGAGGGGCCTGACGGTAATCCGGCACTTGACAAAATTAGGAACATTGGAAAGCTGAGATACCAACTCCTACACTCCAAACCCATATCTGGCAAATATGAACACAGGGGTGGAGTTGGACTTCTCATTAAACAAAAACACCGTGTCCTCGAGGTAACGACAATGTTCCCTTCTAATGAAGCCCGTTACCAATTACTTGACTCGAGGTGCATCAGAGCCACAATTGACATCAATGATAGTCATAACATAGTTGAGATCATTGGCATATACGCCCCAAATGATCCAGCTGTCAACACTGAATTCATAAATCAGTTACACCAATATCTTGAAGACTCGCCTCCAACTCACCCCCTGTTTATAGGAGGAGACTGGAACGCTATCACACATCCAATGGATAGTCTTACAAGAACATCAAGTGTCTTTTCAAAGGCACTCGCTAACTTCCCTGAAGCCAACAGGCTAACAGATGTTTTCAGGCACTTATACCCTCTGGATACCTCCAACCCTGAAAATACGAGTCAACCATACACTCACACTAACATAAACCATCTGAACTCCAGGCGTATTGACCAACTATTTTGTTCAGATTCACTTAAGGACAAAATATTCAACACCAGGCTAGGCGGCAAGATATCCTCCCACTACATGGTCCACTTTTACTTCAAGTGGAATGCAACAAAGCCAAAGCCAAAAACACAACACAGGCGTCACTTCTCTCTCCCTGGCTATTGCCTTAAGGACAAGAAGCTGAAAGAGATGATCTCATCTTGGATTAAAGAGATCCTTACCATGCATGCAAACCGTACCGGCATGAACAAAAGAAGCCCTGCTTACATACACGACAATCTAAAACACAGATTGGAGTACAAAATCAGCACACAGATCTGCATTCCCAGAGCAAGACAGAACAGGTCCAGAGTACAAAAAGGGCTAGACCCCCTGGACTTACCCGCAGACCCACATCAACACCTGATTCATTACAACATCGAGGATGAGTATAACCCCACAGCAGAATCTCATGCTGCTGCAAAATTTAGGGCAGGCAAAGTAGAAAAGAAAGTCAACATAGAACACTTCAAATCAGCCTCTGGTCTTATCACAGACCTTAAAGAAATGACTGAATACGGAGACCAGCACTTCTCGAGTCTCTTTGAAGGCACAGTCACCTCACCCTCAGAACAGTCTGACTTCCTCCAATTTATCCCAGAAGAAGCAAAACTCACCCCTGAGCAATCACAAGACATGGAAAAAGACTTCACTTCAGAAGAGCTCCTTGAAGCTCTTGGTAAGAGCAACAAAAGTTCCTCAAATGGGCCAGATGGCTTCCCATATGCCTTCTACTCTACATTTTATGAGGAACTAAAAGAGCACCTTCTCAGCCTATACAACTACTATGGTATTCACGGCACACCCACTGAGGCTCAAAACTGCGCCCACATAACCCTGCTTCCAAAACCAGGCAAAGATGGAGCTGACATAGGAAACTGGAGACCGATATCTCTCATGAACGCTGACATGAAGATCTTCTCTCATCTGATGAACCTCAGAATCAAACNTCGATTGTCTGTCTGTCGGCTGCATCTCTTCGTTGGTCTCATACCGGAATCGGCCTGAATGGCCATTCACAAGGCCCTCTCCCACCCTTAAACAAAGTCAGGGGGTGAGAAAAATTTTCAGCTCGGTCCTGAATCGGCACCAAAGGACCGCTACCAAATGTTAGAAACCAGATTCCGGTTAGTCAGCAATGTGACCTAGATCAGCGGGACCGCTGATCTCATCTCTACAGAGTGTAACGTCGTACTCTGGAAGTTGTTGGCAATAAACTTGTCTCATTAATTATAACATAATCTCCTATAAATACTGTATCCTGCACTCTCAGGTTACCCAACACAGTAGGGTAACTCATAACCTCCACGTGCACCTCACGCGCAGGTGACCGGACGTCCCTCGGGACGTCCACATCCTTCATTAGTAAGAGATCATAAGATTACTAAGCCTAGTACACCTTATGAGTAGAATGATCTCTTACATTTTCAAGAATCCATGGCCAATGATGATAGCACCTTTAGTGTGTGGATTAGGTATTGGGATTGAAGGATTATGGGCTCATGTCAGTGTTTCGACAGTGGAAGACACGCCTGTGGCGAACAGTAGCTTTTCGCCATTCGGTAAATCATGTCTCATTTCCGTGGAGGACGGGGAACAAATGGGAAAACCCTCAAATATTCGCGTAATATATTGATAAGTAGAAAAAAAA